>PVIY010032307.1:0-29122 GCA_004026745.1 Myrmecophaga tridactyla
AGTGACGGCATTGATTGGAAAGGAGTGGGACCCTGAAAAATGGGATGGTGACATATGGATTGATAATGATGTTGGGGGTGAGGTTGAAACCCTAGGCCATGCTGAGTCTTCTCTAGATAACCCTGTAATAGTCTGCCCTGAGAACATAGCTGCTCCACCTCCAGCCTGCCTTGAGGAGTTGGCCACCCAACCTCCACCTGAAGGGATTAGCCCTAGAGCGATTAATCCTGTTTCACCAGATGAAACTGTAAATGGATGCACTGAAGCAAATGGCTTGGAAGATACTTCTAATCCTTTTCATGTCCCACCCCCACCACCCCTCATTTCTTCCAGACATATAACTAGACTAAAGTCCCAACAGGCCCCTAAAGGTGAGATACAAAGTATCACACATGAGGAGGTACGTTATACTCTGAAAGAACTGAATGAGTTCCCTAATTTTTATAGACAGAAATCTGGGGAATATGTGTGGCAATGGATTTTAAGGGTGTGGGATAATGGTGGGAGGAATAAGGCTGGATCAGGCTGAATTTATTGATATGGGCCCACTAAGCAGAGATTCTGCATTCAATGTTATAGCTCAAGGGGTTAGAAAAGGCATTAACAGTTTGTTTGGATGGTTGGCTGAAACATGGGTCAAAAGGTCACTAATATTACCTGAGGTTGAAATGCCAGAACTGCCCTGGTATAATGTAGATGAGGGGATCCAGAGGCTTAGAGAGACTGGAATGTTAGAGTGGATTTATCATGCAAAGACTGCTCCTACACCCCAGGAATTTCTGGAGGATGCACCTTTTACCAGAACAGTGAGAAATACATTTTTGAGACTAGCACCATCATCCCTGAAGAGCTCTGTAGGTCAGATATTACTGTGGGAACTGCTATCACTGAGCTGGAATCCTTAAACACCATAAGGATGACTGGATCTCGAGTTAGCAGAAGCCAGGTGGCAGCACGTAATTGCCAAAGACAGGGTAGATGTGGTTATTATAATAGACAGCAAACTCAAAGCAGGAGTCAAAATTATATGACTTGCAGAGATATGTGGCATTGGCTAGTAAATCATGGGGTACCTAGAAGTACAATAGATGGGCAGTCTACTAAATTCTTGTTTGAGTTGTATAAACAAAAGGGTTCTAGGTCAAATGAAAGAAGTCTAATTTGAGTTACAAAAATGCATAGTCACGGCCCCTAACCCACATTGATCCACTGTTGGTGGGAATGTAAAATGGTACAACTGCTCTGGAAGGCAGTTTGGCAGTTACTTAGGAAGCTAAGTATAGGATTGCCATATGATCCAGCTGTCCCTTATATATTCAGAGGACCTGAGGTCCAGGGCACAAACAGACATTTGCACACCAATGTTTATAGCAGCATTATTTACAATTGCCAAGAGATGGAATCAGCCCAAATGTTCATCAGCGGATGAGTGGGTAAACAAGCTGTGGTATATACATACAATGGAATATTACACAGCTGTAAGACAGAATAAAGTCACGAAACATGTAACAACATGGATGAACCCTGAGGACATCATGCTGAGTGAAATTAGGCAGAAACAAAAGGACAAATACTGTATGGTCTCACTAACATAACATTAATGAGCGAACTTAGAGAATTGAAGTTAAGAACACAAGATTATCAGGAAATACAAATAGGGTAGATTTTGGGCAATTGATGCAGAAGGAATACAGGTTTTGCAACAGGACTGACTGTAAAAATTCATAAATGGATAGCACAATACACTACCTGAGTGTAGCACAATAATATAAGTACACTAATGAAGTTGAATGTGAGTATGGGTGAGGGAGAAGTGCCGGGGGGCATGTATGACACCAGAAGGAAAGCTAGAGGATAAAGACTGAGGCGGTATCATTTAAGAATGCCCAGAGTGGACAGTAATGGTGATGAAATGCACAAGTACAAAAACGTTTTTGCATGAGGGAGAACAAATGAATGTGAATATTGCAAGGTGTTGAAAATAGATGGTATATGGGAAAAAGTCAGTTAATGCAAGCTAGGGTCTGCAGTCAACAGTAATACTGTAATATGCTTCCACTGAATGTAACAGAGGTGTTATGCCAAAACCAAATGCCAACAGGCGAGGGGTATGGGGGAGGGGTATGGATTCTTTGTGAAAGAAAAGGAAATGTCTTCATATGTATTATGATGGTGAAGGCATGTCTATACACTTAGGTTGGATTGTATGAAATGTAAATAAAATTGTTTAAAAATGAACAGAGAGAAATAAGTGCTAGAGAAAGTGTGGAGAAAGAGATGCACCTATTCACTGTTGGTAGGGAAATGACAGGTGCAGCCCCTTGGAGGGCAGGGTGGTGGTTCCACAGGAGGCTAGGGGTGGGGTTGCCATAGGATCCTGCAACCCCGTTGCTCAGTATATACCTGGGGAAACTGAGTGTGGGGACATGAGTGGACATTTGCACGCTGGTGTTTTTGGAGGCAGTGTTCATGATCCGCAATGGATGGAGGTGGCCCAAGGGTACAAGGACTGAGGAATTGAAGGCGGACCTGTGGTGCATAAATACAATGGACCACTGATCAGTTGCAAGAAAGAACGAAGTTGTGAGGCATGCAACTACGAGAATGAACCTTTAGGAAATATTCAATTTCCCCATTTGGAGAATTTCTGGTATTCTTTCAGGCAGTGGAGACAACCAAATCAATAGGCCAAACCCTCAATCTTGGGGCTTGCCCTATGAAACTTATTCTTGCAAAGGATAGGCTAAGCTTAATGGAAATTAGGCCTCAGAGTCACTCCTAGAGAACCTCTTTTGTTGTTCAGATGCAGCCTCTCTCTCTAGGACAATGCGGCAAGTTAACTCACTGCCCTCCCCACCCTAGGTGGGACATGACTACCAGGGGTGTAAATCTCCCTGGCAATGTGGGATAGAAATCCTGGGATGAGCTGGGACCTGGCATCAAGGGATTGAGAAAACCTTCTAAATCAAAAGGGGGAAGAGACAAATGAGAAAAAGTAAAATGTCAGTGGCTAAGAGATTTCAAACAGAGCCGAGAGGTTATTCTTATGAATTTATATAGATATCCATTTTTAGTTTATGGTGTATTGGAGTGGCTAGAGGGAAGTACCTGGAACTGTAGAGCTGTGTTCCAGTAGCCTTGTTTCTTGAAGATGATTGTATAATGATATAGCTTTTACAATATGAATGTGTGGTTATGAAAACCTTGTGTCTGATGCTTTTAATCTAGAGTATGGACAGATGGGTAAAAAATATGGATAAGAAATAAACAAATAATAGGGGGAATAAAGGTTAAAACAAATTGGGCAGATGGAAGTACTAGTGGTCAATGAGAGGGATGAATAAAGGGCATGGTATGCGTGAGTTTTTTCTTTTTTCTTATTTAGTTCTGTTTCAGGAGTGATGCAAATGTTCTAAAAAATGATCATGTGATGAATACACAACTACGTGATGATACGGTGAGCTATTCATTGTATACCATGTACGGAAAGTTTGTATGTTAAGAATGTTTGCACATTTGTATGTTAAGATTTATCAATAAAAATATTTTTTTAAAAAAAGACTGAACCAGTGAAAGGTTTCATTTGTCCCCAACCAATTTTTTAAAAAATGACTTTCCCATCTTACTTCAGAGTTCTTCTCATCTATGGTGTTTTCAGGAACTTGGATAAGTACGTGATGGAAGTTTTTTTTCAAAGAATGACTTGCTAAATCCTCTGCGATTTTAATGTGGAAATCACTAGCCAGTGTGGTTCTGAGCACTTGACAAGTGGCTGGTGTGAATGAGGACGGTAGAGAGAATCTTGTGCCCCAACAAAACTATGTTCTTACTCTAAATCTGAATTCCTGTGGTGTGAATTCACTTGTAAATTGGACCTGTTGACGCTGTTATTATTGGTTAAGGTGTGACCACATTTAATCAGGGTGGGTCTTAAACTGGAGGCCTCATAAAGAGAGGTAATTCAGATGTAGAGATAAAATATAGAAGCTGGAAGTCAGAGAAAGTCACAGGAGGAGAGCAAGGACATTTCCTGTGGCTGAGGCAGGCATGCAGGTCAAAAGAATTCTGATGACTGAGCATCACCGAAATGCTGTGGGCCCCAGAAGAAAGCATCGGGCCTTGCTCATGCTTTGATACGGGACTCCTGCTCTCTCAACCAAGAGCCAATAAACTCTGGTGTTTAAATCAAATTATCCTGTCGTATTTGGCATAGCGGTGCTGGCAAACTAAGACACTGAGGAACTGAGTTCTTAACTTTATTTAGTTTTTAAAAATAATTTTTAAATAAAATTTAAGAACTGATGCTTGATTCAATCACCGGAAATTCTTTTAAGTATATTTGGAGTATACTGGATGTATGGGTCAACTTTTTAAACTATAAATTATATGAAATCTAAAGACAGATAGATATCTCTAATGAAAATTTAAGAGTCCAAATTGAGATGTCTTAAAAGTATAAAATACATATCTGATTTGAAAGACTTTGAATGGAGAAAAAGTGTGTAAAATATTTCATTAATAATTTTTAATTTGACAACAGGTTGAAAAAATAGCAATTGGGATGTATTGGGTTAAATAACATATTAAAATCAGTTTCACTTTTTTACTTTTTAAATATGGCGCTAGAAAATATACAGTTACATGTGTTCTATTGGGGAGCACTGCTTTACATAATCCATAACTCATATCACTAAGGGCTAATTTTCTACCAGAAATAAATGTGAAACAAAGAGGGTGCATTGTACAATTATTAAAGAATTATTCTGCTTTAAAGCTGATTTTTCTCAGCATTATCCCTAATTTAGGAGAGTGCTGCCTGTTAAAAAAAAACTGCCCATTTGTCTTTTTTTTAGAGAATTAAGTCAAATCTAGCTTGAGTTTCAAGAGTGCTGATTGTCAGGCCTTGAATTAACATAACTTTTTAATGAGTCTTTGAGTGGTATTATCATAAGATATAAAAACATCTTAACATTTTAGTAACATTGAATATTAAAAGAAGAGCACTCTTATTTTAAAATAAGGCCATTGGCATGCACTAGCAAAAGTCTTTTATTGATTTTTGGCAAAGGTAGAAATTTTTTGGCAATAGGATACAAATTTATAGTTCACTTCATCACCAGAATTGAAAATGTGTTATATTTTATACAGAAAATTTTAAACACTTGGGGGGGATTAACATTATTTCCAAATTTGCATATTGTCACATTATGTCAATATTTTTATTGCATTATTTCTAATTGGAATGATTTGAATTCGCATAAAATGCAATGCACTGTGCTTAGCTTCTCAATGAGAGGATAGAGACATGGGGTTGTAAAAAAGCACATGTAAAAGCACCCGGGGAGCTCTGCCTCTGGGTGGATGAGTGAACTCCTCAAACACAGTAACTCTCACAGTAACACTAACAAACACTGGGAAAAATAGCCCTCTCTGCCCTAATACCCAGTTTTCTGTTTGAGGCCTTTTCCCTAAGGGCAGCTGTAGTCACTGTGTGAGGCAGAGTGGCCACAACTCTGAAAGTCTCAAGTCCTTCTGGCCAGAGAAGCTCATGGAGGGAGCCTGAGGTCAACAGGATGCTGCCGTGTGAGACTGCAATGCCGGAGAGGAGAGAGCCAGCAAAACGAAGACCAAATCCTATGTTTAAACTCTAACCAAGGCTCTGGCTGATTCAGGAGGCATGTGTGCGTGTGGGGCAGGCTGAGAGCATTCTGCATTGAGATCTCAACTGCTTTCCCCGTTAATCAAGTTCACTGTTAAAAGAAAACGTCAACCACTGTTGAAGGAATATGATAGTCCAGAGTCTTCTCAACACCGCATTCAAAATGTCCAGGATGCAATCCCAATTCACTTAACATATGGTGAGCCAAGAAAATGTGACCTGTTCTCAGGGGAAAGGATGGCAAGGCCAACCCCAAGATAACTCAGCTATTTGAATTGTCGAACAAGCATATTATGTTAGTTCTTATAGGTATGCTCAAGGCTATGAAATGAATGAAAGCTACGAATCTCATCAGGGAAATATAACATTGAAAAAAAGAACCAAGTAGAACTTCTGTTACTAAAAGAGATAATATTTGAAATAAAACATTTGCTGGATGGGCTTACTAGCAGGATAGAGATGCTAGAAAAATAAGTCAGTGGAAGCAAGAGAGGTCACTTGTGGTGGATTGGATGATGTGCCCATTCAGACATGTTTTCATCTTAACCCGCGTTTCTGTGGGCATGGACCCACTGTAAGTGGATCTCCTGAAGGGTTAAGGTGTGGCCCGGCTGAACGCGGGGGGGATTTGGTCTGATTATGGGATCCTTCATGAACAGAAGTTCAGACATAGTCAGAGAAGGTCACAGGGACAAGCAGAGAGTCAGCAGGAACCCAGAAGAGAAGGGAAAGGACACTTCCCTTTGACAGGAAAACCAATGAAACCCAAGGATTGAGGCATGCCAAACCGGAAGGAGAAGAAGCAAGCCTTCCAGACTTGGATAGCAAAAGACAATTGTTGCCTTGTTTCCTTGTTTAAGCCAACCCATTGTAGGTCTTTGTCAAAGCAGCCTGGAAAACTAACACCTCAACATAAAAGTATCCAATCTGAAGGAAAGAGAACAAAGATTGAAAGAAAATGAACTGAACTTTGGTGACTTGTCAGAAATCTGAAGTAGAAAGGGAAAAAAAAGATAAAAAAGAAATAGAAACAGAAATAACCTCAGAGACTGGGTTGATATCAAGGTGTCTAATATAACAGGTAAACGCAAATTGAGAATGGGGAAACATTCCAAACTTGGCAGAAGGCATATCTTTGATTCAAGAAGCCAGTAAACCACAAAAGAATAAATACAAGTAAAGTCACACCAAGGAGGGCTGAGACCAAAGATGAAGGGAAAGGAGCCCAGAAAGAAGATGCTTTATACAAAGGGACAGTGATGTGCATGATTCTAATTGCAAACCATGGAGGCCAGAAGATAAAAGAACAACTTCTTTCAAGGATTAAAAAAAACAAAAAACAAAAACCACACACACACCAACTATCAGCCCATAATTCTATAACAAGCAAAACTAAGTTTCAAGAAAGAAGGTGAAATGAAGGCATTTCAGCTCATTGTTAACAGAGGAACCTACAAGAAATACTAAAGGAAATTTTTTCAAGCAAAAGACAAATGATGCCAGAGAGAAATGTGGAACTTCAGGAATGAGGGAAAATCATCAGGAATTGTAACTATCCAGATAAATATGAGGCTATTTTCCCACTCTAAACTTCTTTAAAATACATGTGAGTGGATATAACATTCTCTCGTAGGGTTTGCCCCATATGTAGAAATAATGCATGTGACTACTATAGCATAAAAGATGGCAGGAGAGGGATGACAAATGAATCTACATGCTTGCAAAGTTTCTGCAGCAAGACTTGGAAAAGTTAAAGATGCATTTAGAGCAGCCATTAAAAAAATGAAAAGAGGCATAGATAAAAAGCCAGTAGATAAATTAAAGTGAAATTCTAAAGACTATTCAAACAATCCAAATAAAGGCAGGGAGAGAGCAACAGAGAAACAAACAAACAAATGAAAAAGAGGTCAAACAGAAAAACTATAAAATGGCAAAATCTAAATCCAATCAAATCAATAATTACATGAAGCATTCCAATAAAAAGGCAGATATTAGCAGAATGGACAAAAATGCAAGAGCCAACTTATGCTGTCTATAAGATATGCATTCTAAATATAGAAACACAGATAGGTCCAAAGAAATGGGTGGAGAAGTTCTTCTACGAATAAAAGCACAGGAAGTCTGGAGTCACTAGATTAATATCAGATGAAATAGATTTCAAAAGAGTAGTTCCAAAGAGGGACATTTCATATAAGGATAAAAAGGTAAATTGAGCAGGAAGACATAGCAATCACAAAAATATACATCCCAGTATACTCAAGGGGGACAAAACAGTCTCTTCAATAAATGGTGCTGGGAGAACTGGGTAGTCATATCCAAAGGAGTGAAAAGAGGACCCCATCTCTCACCTTATACAAAAATCAACTTAAAATGGATCAAACCTAAATATAAGAATCAGTATCATAAAACTCCTAGAAGAAAACGTAGCAAAATATCTTCAAGATATAGTCATAGGTGGTAGTTTCTTAGACTTTACATCCAAAGCAGAAGCAATGAAAAAAAAATAGATAAATGGGAACTTCTCAAAATTGAATACTTCAGTGCTTTAAAGACTCTGTCAAAAGGGTGAAAAGGCAAGCAACTCAACAGAAGAAAATATTTGAAAACTACATATATGATAAAGGTTTAATATCCAGAATATATAAATAAATCTTACAACTCAACAATAAAAAGACAACCCAATTAAAAATGGCAAAAGACATGAATAGACATTTTTCAAAGAGGACATACAGATGGATAAAAATCACATGAAAAGATGTGCAGCTTCACTAGCTATTTGAAAAACAAAAATTGAACCCGTGAGATAGCATCTCACACGAGAATGGCTGCCACCAAACAGGCAACTAACTACAGGTGTTGTAGAGGACGTGGAGAAACTGAACACTTATTCGCGGCTGGTGGGAATGCAAATTGGCACAGCCGCTGGGGAGGACGGCTTGGCAGTTCCTCAAGAAGCTAAGTGCAGAGTTGCCTTAGGACCTGGCAATCCCGCTACTGGGGATATACACGGAAGATGTGGTGAACGCAGGGAAGCGAACAGATACTTGCACACGGATGTTCACAGCAGCACTGTTCACAGCTGTCAAAAGATGGGAACAGCCCAGTGTCCATCAACAGCCGAGTGGATAAACTAAATACGGCATATTCATGCGATGGAATGTTATTCAGCGGAAGGAAGGAGTGAGGTCCTGAGGCATGCGGCAATGTGGATGGACCTGGAGGACATTATGTTAAATGAAATAAGTCAGACACCAAAGGACAATCTCGTATGATCTCACTGATATGAACTAATTGTAAGATGTAAACTCGTAGACATAAAATACAGAATATAGGTTACCAGGATATAGAAGAAGGCAAAGCATGGGGAGTGGTTGCTTAATATGTGCAGAATGTTTTAACCAGGTTGAACCTAATTGTTTGAAAATGGACAGAGGTGGCGGTAGCATGGCATCATGAGAATAATTAGCAGTGCTGAATGGTGTGTGAATGTGGTGGAAAAGGGAAGTTTAGAGTCAGGTACGTCAGCAGAAGGGAAGGTGGAGGTTAAAACATGGGAACGTATAGCACAGTGACCTGTGGTGGATGCTATTTGTGATTAATTGTGTAAATATAAAAAAGTTCTTTCACGACCGAGGACAAATGTACGACACTGTTACCAGGAGTTAATAACAGAGGGGTATATGGGAAACAGTACCTATTGCAAACTATGGAACAGAGTTAACGGTAATGCTTTAATTTTTCATCAACAGTAACAAATGTAGCACACCAATACTATGTGTCAATAATGAGGGGAGAAGGTGTGTGGGAGGGTGTGGGTTTTCCTTTTTCTCTTTATGTCTTTTCTGGAGTAATGAAGATGTTCTAAAATTGATCGTGGGGATGATGTGTGCATAACTGTGTGATGATACTGTGAGTCGGTGATGTATTCTTCGGATGGCTTGTATGGTGTGTGAATATATCGCAATAAAATTGCATTAAGAAAAAGCTATGCATTCGATAAAAACACAGACAGAGCCAAAGAAATGGGTGGAGAACCTATCCTACACAGACGGTAAGCACAGGAAGACTGGAGTGGCTGAATTAACATCAAATGAAATAGGTTTCAAAAGAATATTACCACAGAGGGACATTTCATACAACGATAGAAAGGCAAATTCAGCAGGAAGACAGAGCAATCAAAAATATATATGCACCTAGTGGTAGATCTTCAAAACGCACAAAGCAAAAGTGGACAGAATTAAAGGTAGAAACAGGAAGGGATTTTTAACATCACTCTCTCAATAACTGATAGAACAAGACAGAAAACAATGAAGTCACAGATAAATGTAAACAACACTGTCAATCCCCTTGTCCTCGCTGACACTTATGAAACACCACATCCACGTACATATTCATTTCAATTGCTCATGTTACGCTCACAAAGGCCATAGGCTGGCCATAAAAGGAGACCCAATCAACTTAAAAGCCTGAACTCATGCAGAGTTATGTTCTTTGAACACAATGGAATTACACTGGAAATCAGTAGCATTTAACAATAAGATACCTAGAAAAATTATATAGAAATTAAACAATACACATCTAATAATATGTAGCTCACAGAAGAAATTGAAAGACAAATCAGAAAATATTCGGAACTGAAAGTTAATACAAATCCAAACTATCAAAATTTGTGGGATGCTGTTGAATTCGTGCTTTCAGAGAAATATATAGCTTTAAATGTATTTAAAAAAAGATCTAAAATCAAGGAACCAGAAAATAAGGGGACGTAAACCAAAAGGAAGTAGTAACCTCCCCCCCAATTATCTATTATTATTGTATTCTAATCATATATTAAAGAATTTGAAAGTTATAAAAACCATCCCACAGGGTGGGTCATGGTGGCTCAGTGGCAGAGTTCTCGCCTGCCATGCCGGAGACCCGGGTTCTGTTCCTGGTGCCTGCCCGTGCAAAAAAAAAAAAAAAGCAAAAAACCTTCCCACAAATAAAACTCCAAGTGCAGGTGGTTTCATTAGTGAATTCTATCATGCCTTCAAAGAAGAAATAACACCAATTGTACACAATTTATTTTAGATAATGGAGGAGGGGGAACACTTTCTAGCACTTTTTATAAGTCCAGCATTACTCTAATGCCAAAACCTGATGAAGACATTACAAGTAAAGAAAATTACAGACCTCTATGTATCATGAATACAGACACAAAAATCCTTCACAATATATTTGAAAATTTAATCCAGCTCTATAAAATGACTGATAAGGATTTATCCTCCAGGAATGCAAGATTGGTTTGACATCCAAAACTCAATTGATATAAATATTCACCATGAAAACCAAAAGAAAGTGTAAAATATGGTCTTCAATAGATCCAAAAAAAGTATTTGCCAAAATTTAATACCCATACATTATAAAATGTCCACGTAAACTAGAAATATAAGGGAACTTCTTCAAACTGATAAAGGGCATCTATGATAAATTTAAAGTTAACATTATGCTAATGGTGACGCATCAGGCTATTTCTCCCTATTATCAGGAACAGGGCAAGGACACTTACTCTCATTGCCAATGAACAGAGAACGAGAAGGAGAAGGGGGAGGGGGGAAAAGAGGAGAAGTAGGAAGGGGAGGTGAAGAAGGAGGAAGAATAAGAAAAAGAACAAATGGAGAAAAGAAGTAAAACTGTTTCCATTTTCATATGGCATGATTGCTTATGAAGAAAATCCTAAAGAATTTACAAAATAGCTACTGGAACTGATAAGTGTATTTAGGATAGTCATAGGATACAAGATAAAATCAATTTGTAGTAAAATCCATTTTCAATAGCATAAAACTTAGGAATAAATTTTCAAAGATGTATAAAACCTTTTTTGCCAAAAGCTACAGAATATTGTTGAGAGAAACTTAGGAAGTTCTAAATAAATGGAACGATACAGCACACTTATGGTTTAGAAGACTCAATGCTTCTTTAGAATACCTCAAATTGACTATGGATTCAATGCAATCCTAATTAAAATCCCAGTAGTTATTTTTAGTAGAAATTGACAAGCTGTTTCTAAAATTTATATGCAAATGAAAATTAACTAGAATAGCAAAAGCAGTTTTTTTTAAAAGCAGAACTAAGTTGGCAGATATACACAATAACTTTTTCAAGAGCTACAGTAACCAAGACAAAGGGTATTGGCGAAAGGGAAGACCTATAGATCAATGAAATCGGAAATAGGCACAAACATATAGGGTCAACTGGTTTTCAACAAAGGTGTCAAGGCAAGTCAATGAGGTAAGTACAATTTTGGCCACAAACTGTGCCGGGGCAACTTGAAATATGCATGGAGCATCAACCTTTCCTCCAGACCACACACAAAAATTATTCAAAATGGATCACAGACCTACATGAAAGGCTGATAAATAGGAGAAAGCCTTGATGGTCTTGTGTTAGAAAAATTTGCTCTAGTTAGCACACAAAAAGCATGAATCAAACTGAAAAAGTGATAAGTTGAACTTTATAGAAGTTAAAACTTTTTGGTCTTGGAAGACATCATTAAGAAAGCAAAATGGCAAGCTAGAGGGTGGTGGGAAATATTCACAATACATATTTCTGCAAAGGATTTGTATCCAGGATATACAAATAACACAAATCAGCAACAAGACATCAAACAACCCAATTTAAAAACGGGCAAAAGATTTGAGCAGATTCTTCCCCAAGATGTTCAAATGGCTAAGGAGCACATAATAAGATATTCAATATCATTAATCCTCAGGGAAATGCTAATTTAAACCACAATCACATACCACTGCTTGGTCTCTACAATGGCTACATTGAAAAAGACTATCCAGACAAAGTGTGGGCAAGTAGGTAGAAAAACTAGAACTCTCATGCACTGATGGTGGGAAAATAAAACAATACAACCACTTAGAAAAGCCATTTGTCAGTTTCTTAAAATTTAGACATATACCTATACTCAGCCTTTTTACTCCTAGGTTTATATCTGAGAGAAATAAAAATAAATGTCCACAAAAAATGCATGAATGTTTATAGTAGCATTATTCTTAATAGCCCAAAATTTTATACAACCCAAATGTCCATCAACTGATGAATGAACAAATAAAATATGGTAGAGTTATACAATGGGATATTAATTAAGCAATGTAAAGGAAATATCTGTGGACTGATGACATAGATGAATGTAAAAATCATCATGCTGAGTGAAAGAAGGCAGACGAAAAGAGTAAATTTTTAAATGATTTTTATTTGTAAAAAATTCTAGAAAAGGAAAAACTAATATTTATAGTGGAAAAAGGAGATCTGTGGTTGCCTGGACAGAGGGAAGGATGGACAGCAAAAGGACATGGAACCTTTTGGGGTGTTTGACATGGTCTGCATCTTGATTGTGGTAGTGGTTTCATCCGTCAAAGCTCATGGAAGTGTACACTTAAAATACGTCAATTATTAATTTATTTCTCCATAAAGTTGATTTTAAGAAAAAGTAGGTGCTACTAGGAAATCTAGGCTGGATAGGGGTTCAAATTCCCAATTGTTCATTGGTGTTTCTGCATGTTAGGGACCTTCAGAAAGATGAGTGTACCAGAAAAAAAATCTTAAGGGCATACCCTTCATGGAGCGGGTTTATCCATGATAGGGCTGGGGAGGGGAGGGCAGTTGTGGGGCTGGGAACACTCGGTAGGGCATGCTATTTACCGAATGACAGGATCAGACAGGAAATCAAATGAGGTAATGGCATTAATGTAATAATAGTTACAACTACCCTGTGCCAGTTTGAAGCTGGTTTATGTACCCCAGAAAAGCCATGTCCTTTAATCCTCAGTCAGTATTGCTGGGTGGGATCTTTTTTATTGTTGCCGTGGAGATGTGACCCACCCAATTGTGGGTGGTAACTTTTGATTAGATGGTTTCCATGGAGATGTGTCTCTACCCATTCAAGGTGAGGTGGTTTACTGGAGCCCTTTAAGAGGGAACCATTTTGTAAAAAGCTACAGAGCCAACAGAGCTGAGAGAGCCCACACAGCCTGAGATCTTGAGAGATGCAGGAGGAAAACACCCCCGAGGAATCCTTATGAAATGAGAATTCAGGAGAGAAAGCCAGCAGATGACGCCACGTGCCTTTCCAGCTGACAGAGGAGTTCTGGACCCATCGGCCTTTCTTGAATCAAGGTATCTTTCCTTGGATGCCTTAGTTTGGACATTTTCATGGCCTTAGAACTGTAAACTTGCAACTTAGTAAATTCCCTTTTAAAAAAGCCATTCCATTTCTGGTATATTGCATTCTGGCAGCTTGCAAGCTAAAATGTACCTATCATGTGCCAGGTACTATCCCAATAACTTTAGAACAATCCTTTGTGTAAACACCAACTTTTCTCCCATCATGAAAACGAGAAGACTGAAGTATAATGAGATTAAGAAACTCGCCCAACGTTGCAAAGGTAATCATGAGCCAAAATTTGAATTCAGATCTCCCTGGCCTCAGAGTCCACTTGTGGACTACCAGTGTGTCCTCAGCAGCTGTGATGGACCGAATCACAGGCCCCACTAAGGCAGGTTCAAGTCCTACCCCTTGACTTGTCCTCTGGGTGTGAACGCATTTCTAGCACATCTTCAGAGATCCTACTAAGACCAGACCACAGTAAATCAGGGTGAGTCGGAAACAGAAGAAGGCACACGGCCGTGTGACGGAGGCAGAGACTGTGCTATGGATGGATGACAAGCAGCCAAGAGAATACTGTGGACTTTGGAGAATATCATCCTGCTGATGCTTTGATGTTGGGCTTGTAGCTTTGCAAACGTGAGACAATAAATTCCTGTGGTTTAAGCCAACCAGTCTATCTCAGAGTAGTATACTAATAATGCCTAATAGTAACTGAGAGGCATGTTGGAAGCTTCCGTGGCTGACTCTCTGTTCACACTTTCCCTTCCCCTAGTCCCAGAGGCAAGACTACCTGCTGTGTTTGTCCACAGGGAAGAAGCAGGCCAGGCCCCGGAGTGCATGGTCTCTGGGAGATGCTAGAGAGAGCTGCTGCCTGATTTATGCATCTCCATCAACGGCACCAAATTATCCATCAATAGTAATATTCAAATTACAACGGTATTTTGCTACTAAAAGTGAGTCTAAGTTGCTCGTTTTCATTATTTAGAGGCAGTTAATTAAAATCGCAGCAGATATTTTGCTCCCTTCACATCGCCAGTGATTTCTAGCTGCCGTGTTTTCACAGCATTACAGTTTTATGACTTGACACAGTCTCTAGTGGGTTTCCTATGGTTGAGTCTCCCATTACTTTAATTTCAAGCAAGACATTAAACTGGAATGAAAATGACTTGATTTCAAGGACCAGCTTGGACATTTTTAACTGTGGCCTCTGCCAAACTGGGTTAACGTCTCTAAACTTCAATCTCCTCATCCATAAAACGTGGATAATGACATTCCAAGCTATTATGCTGGCTTATTGTGATTATTGAATTATTGTTGATTAAAATCAGCAAGACAAAATGCATAAAGCACTTTGCACAATGTTGGCACAGAGAAAGAGCCCCGAAGATGCTGGAGATTGTTGTCAGTAGTAGGACTTTCAAGCTGCAATTGAAACACACTGTCTCCTGGTTGTGACCTCACAGAAGAGAGAACCTCAGAGAAGTTCATGGTCCAGGGTCAGAAAGATCCCAAAGAGGCTGTCGTTATGGCCCAACCTCTAGACTTGTCTTTGGCAGGTTCTCAAGCTCCAGCCCTCATTTCAAGGCCCATCTGCTCTTCCCCCACCCAGACTTACTCTGTAGCTCTGTCCACTAAGTCATTTCTGGTGGACCCAGGTTCTCCCAGGGCTCCTATCTGACCTCATCTCTGAGCTTGGCGTTGGCCCCTGATGTTCTTCTGCCTTAGTGACCCAGCCGGTCCTTCCTGAATTCACTGTCCATCACTGGGCACTGGCTTTGTGCCAGGCACTGCCTGTGTGAACTCCCATCCTAGCAACAGCTCTGCTGCCATGGGGCATCCACCACATTTGACAGATGACTCAAGCAGCTGAATGACTTGCCCAGTGTGACACTGGGCTCTGATTCCAGGTTTTGCTCTGGTGCTCACGGCTCCACCAAGCTGCCTGTCCTTACAGCAAAGCCCCTGAAATGGATGAACAACTGCAGGTACACGAGACATCGTATTTCCATTCACTGACAAGTCTTGTCCATAATCCATAGGTTGTACTAAAGTTCCCAAATGTTTGGGTGGGGGACTCCAAAGAGGTAGAGGTATATTTTAAATGTTTAATTCAAGTTAAGGCAAGTGTCAGGAAAATCCATATTTGGAGCAGCAGAAGAAAGAGATGTGGCAGGCCAATCAATATTACAGAAGTATATGGACTCTTTTTACTGTTCTATCAATTCCTGGACCTAATAAGTTAGCATTGCAGGGGACAGATTCATAGTTTAAAACAAAAGTTCAGAGGTCCATTGTCTGTGGGGGCATTTCTCCGGCTCTCATTCTGATGGAGAGGAGTGGAGGCGAAAGGCCTGCCTGTCACCTGAGCCAGGCAACCTTGGGACAGGGCTTATACAGGCCAGGCCGGCTCAGCCGATAGCAAGCACGCCCAATGTGGCTGGTTACCGCTTCCTTTCTTTGCCAACCCACACCACAGGCAGAGCCCCATAGAAGGCATGCGGATTAAAATGTTAAATCAAACCTAGAAGAGGAATTTGAAAATCAATTTTAGGTTCCTGCAGAAAAGGCCAGGGAGGATATTTAAGACTCATAACTCCCAGCTTCAGCTGCTTCATTTTCTAATTCTGGAGCAAAATAAAATCATTATTTTCCAAGGAATCAGCTGGAGAAGGAATGCAACAGTGGGGCCAAGCGTGCTTCCTCAGGACAGGAGACGTGATTGCCAAGATATTCCCAGTTAACGGTCACAAACCCGTTGAACTGGCCCATCAGCAAACTGACTCTAACGACTCTCTCAGGTTCCCTTTTTTATTTCTAGCAGCAAAAAGCCAATAACAATGCAAAAGGCTGGCTGCTTCCGAATTTACAGTAAATAACTTAAAAGAACTGCAGCTCGCCTGAGCCCTGGGTATCAGGAGCTAATGTGCTCTAAATGCAACCCATTTCCAGCAGAGCTCAACCCTGCTTTGACATTTTCCTTCACCGTACATGGATATTTGTATTATTGCTGCATTGTCCTGGCTCTAATTTGCTTATTGTGTTTCACACGGACCAGCAGTCCTAACACAACACTTCACTGACCCCCTCGGCCAATGTAAAGTAATTTACAGCCTCGCGATCCTTCTCACTGTACAGTAAATACTCTTGTGCTGCTTCGTACTTTCCATGCAAAATGCATGTGGATGTAGGTCACTTTTTCCAGCTGCCTGGATGTGGGGATGGAGATGGAATTCCTTCCTCTTTCTATATAGGGAGTATTTATAGAAGATCCAGGGGAATTTAATCCCCTGGTCTCCAGCAGGGACGGTCACGTGACTATACTATTCACAGCAAGATCCCAAATTCTGCACACCCCAGGAAAATAAAAATCGACAGGAGTCATTTCTGCAGCTCCTCAGAATTGCCTATGTTTTTATCGATTGGGAGGTCTGCATTGCACGTTTCTACACAAATTTATAAGCAGTTGTTTTTCATCCTACTCTTGTTTGGCAAATAATATTTGGCCCAGAACTTCCATGATAAACTTAGAGTTCAATCACTGATATCTTTTTTCACTCGTGCTTCTCCAGGCTAATCCCACTCATTGCATGCATGGGGTATTAGGAATAATGAATGGGCAGCTGCTGTACACCAGGCACTGGAGAGGAAGCAAAGAATATGACTCCATCCTTTTCCTCAAAGCTGACATCTTCTTAGGAAAGGGGCTGGGTGCACATAGCACCCTGGGATTTCAGAGCAGAGAGAGAGCTCATGAGTTTTTATTCTAACATTTCCCAATACTGTTTATCAAGGACACATTCATGATTTTGGCTATATTCGAGGTTAAGCTACAACATTTCTTACTTCATAATTTTTTTTCACTAAATTTTTTTTTTACTTAAAAATGTTTATAAAGATGACTTGAATTTTTATTATAGTTGGAAAGACAGCATGACCAACTACAAAGAGAAGGTATTATTTATGCAATATTTCTAATTTGAAAGTGTTACCTGCATGGTGGGGAGGTAAAAATGTATCTATTTAATTTAAAATAGTCATATCCCAGTAATCCCATCTATAGGAATATACCCCCAAAGAATGGAAAGCAGAGACTCAGCTATTTGAACATGAATGTTCACAGCATCATTATTCACAATTGCCAAAAGATAGAAGCAGCATCATCAACAGTGAATGGATACACAAACTGTGGAATATACACACAATGGAATGTATTCCCCTGAAAAGAGGAATAAAGCTCTGATACATCCAACAACAGAGATGGATCTTGAAGACATCATTTTGGGTGAAACATGCCAGGCACTAAAGGATAAATATTGTATGATTTTACTGCTCTGAGTAATTAGAATAAGCAAATTCATAACGTCAGAAACTAGAATTACAAGGGGCCAGGGTGGGGGCAGGGAACGGGGAGTTAATGCCTAATTACTGCAGAGTTTCTTTTTCGGGTGATGGAGAAGATTTGGTAATGGATGGCAGTGATGCTACATTCACATTGTGAATGTAATTAATAGCACTAAATTATATATTCGAACGTGGTGAAAAGGGGAAATTTTAGGTTATATATGTATATATATAACTTCAATGAAAATTTAAAAAACAGGTCAGCACAAACAGTGAACCCTAAATAAACCATGGACTATAGTTAATAGTACAATTATAATTCTTTCATCAGTAGTAACAAACATGCCACACTAATGCAAGGTGTTAGTGAGGGGGAAGGTTGGTATATGGTAATTTGGTATTTTCTGTGTGGGTTTTTTGTAAATCTACAACTTCTCTAACAGAAAACAAAAAAATAGAATCTGATAAGGTCAATAGAAAGAGCAGAGAAGAGGGCGTATTTAGCCAACTGCAGCAGCAAGGGAAGGCTTCTGAGAGGAGACGAGACCACTAAGCTGGCCAGATAGAAGGATGATTAGTTCACCAGGAAGAAGACAAGAAAAGCTCCACACTTCCTGCCTCTTCCAGTGTCTCTGGAACCTGCCAAAGCATCTTGGTGTTAATTTAGGTGCTGTCCATTCTAGAATGATGAAGAGACAGTAAATTACTGACTACCTAACATGGACATCAAAATTGATTTGTACCAGCAACTTCCAAACTGCCCAGGCAGTTACAGTGATAAGGGCTGATGTTTTCTTCTTATGAAACAACTCCAATGTGTTGCCTATTCTTCGTTTTGATTTATTTCAAAGACCATGTCACAGCTGTTCTTACTTTCTCCAAGTTTTGATTCTATCCTAGGCCAAAAGCCCCATACCTTTCCTCTCAATGATGCTTGGGGAGTGCTGTGATGACACCCCCAGATGAAGAATCCTTTTCCTGGTTGCCTGATTGTCATGTAGGGGATAACCTCCCAATCCCTTGAGTTGAATTTCTTCATTTCTCTTCCGTAGGGGACAGAATCACCTCACCACTCCCACAGAGCATATGTGAAGTGTTCTTGAATGCTTAGAGTTTCCTTAAGGAACAGCAACATCTGGTATTTCCTCCTTTTTTCTGGCATCTCTTCGTCACGGAAGGGAGGTTTTCATGAAGCCACACACATTGCCGAGCAGCAAGTGGCTGTCCCTTCCATTTAGATGTCCACCAAGCAGTCCCCAAGCGCCTAGCCATGTGCAGGACCCATACAAGGTGTGGGGTCACCAGAGAAGTAGGACTAAATGCTCCCTGCGGCCCAGGGACACCTACTGGAAAAGGCAAATATCAAATGAAATTTGATATCAAATATTTGATATTTTGATATTTGATATCTGAATTTTGATATTTGTACCAGAATGAAGATGAGCTTACAGACTGAGCTAAGTGTTAAGAAGGGAGTGAAGAGGAAAATAAGTGAAGGAGGAGACGCTGGGTAAATAAAGAATGAGAAGAAATGGCAGACAAATGGGGAAGTTTGCTGCATGTGGGGTAGAGGAAGCGCCAAGCAAGGCGGCGCTGAGGCGGGAGGGGTAAGCCTGCTCCTACCGAATAGAAAGGGTGTCTGTGCAGCGAGAGCGGGCGGTCAGCCTCATGAGAAGAGCCGGAGAGGAAGGAACGGGGGTGTCCTCTTGGGTGCGTCACGCCTTCTGTTCAAGGCCGCCCGGCAAAGGTGGCCTCTGAGGTTACCTTAAAGCAGCAAGTGCTGGTTATTTAATTCCGCACACCTGGATGCCTCCCCAGTCAGCACACCCTGGCTGGGACACAGCTTGTCGGCCCGGGAGGCCCCTGCCAGGGTGGCATGGTCAGGCCTGGGCCCCTCTGCCAGGGTGGCGCGGTCAGGCCTGGGCCCCTCTGCCCGGGTGGCGCGGTCAGGCCTGGGCCCCTCTGCCAGGGTGGCATGGTCAGGCCTGGGCCCCTCTGCCAGGGTGGCACGGTCAGGCCCGGGAGGCCTCTGCCCGGGTGGCATGGTCAGGCCTGGGCCCCTCTGCCAGGGTGGCGCGGTCAGGCCTGGGCCCCTCTGCCCGGGTGGCGCGGTCAGGCCTGGGCCCCTCTGCCAGGGTGGCGCGGTCAGGCCTGGGCCCCTCTGCCAGGGTGGCGCGGTCAGGCCTGGGCCCCTCTGGAGCTGGTGGCAGCCCTGCTTGGCTGGACTCCCCCCCAAGTTGGGTAGCTGTGCGGCCAGCGAGTGCACGCTTCCAGGGAGGAATAATAACCCCAAGTAACAACAACAACAAGTCACACCGAGGATGGGCCAGGCACTGCGCCACGATGCCCGGCCTGCTCGCCTCTTCATGCGGACGCCACGATGACCCTGTGAGGTAGGCCCCCTCTTTTTCCCTTTTACAGAGGCGGGCCCGGGTTTGGGCCGCGTGACCTCCAAAGCCGCACCACGTGGGTGGTGGGGTCGCCTCAGAAACCAAACTGGGGCACCACAGCTCTGCGGCCCACGACGCTCACCCCGCCCCTCTCAGCTGCCCTTTGATCCGCCATGGCTCTGAGCAGGGAGCCGGGGACAGGGGGCGGGGACAGCGGGGAGGGAAAGCCCCCGAGGGAGCAGGTGTCCCCGCCATGGACTGCTTCACCTCGGCTTCCGCGACAGCAGCCTGGGGTCCTGCCTCCCAGGGCAGCTCAGAGCAAACCTGTAAATGACTGAGGAATTGGGTGAAAGGAGGCTGGTCTGCAGGAAAGGCCCAGGGCCTCCTGCTAGCCTCCGGGCAGATGTTCTCAGAGGAAATGCAAATTGTCCTTCTCGACATTTCCGAAACTTGGTGGAATTGCAGGGTTAAAAAACAAAACAAAATTCTCAAGTGCTTCCGTGAAAGGGCTATAAATAAACCCTTCATTACTTCATTGCTACATGCGGCCCCTGGAGGAGGCGGCTCTGATCAGCTTTCCCGTTCACACCTGGCCAGGCGGTCCTGGCGCTCACCTGGGGGCGTCGCTGGCTCTTCTCCCCTCCCCTCCACGGCGCCCCAAGACAGGCCCGCTCTGATGGGGTCCCCGGCTCCTTGGAGGGCACACTCTCAGCCTCCCACTGCCCCTCACACACACGTCCAGCTGTTCCCAAAGCCCAGCTTCGCGGGAGCCGCCGAGTGGCCAGCGCCACAACACGGCCAGGCGCTCTGGGGTTCGCTCCTCCGCACACTGGGTCATTCTCAATCTGTATCTTTCTGCTCCGCAGATAAAATTTGGAATCATAAAAAGGCAAAAAGAATGCTAATCCTACTTCTGGGAGGGAGTCGACATTCACTTTTAGGCACACTGACTTCCAACCTTTCTTTAGTGAACTTCTTTTAAACCAGGTACCAGTTTCCATGGAATCCCTTCCCTTTAGGTCCTGATGCCACCCTGCAGCTCTCCCCAAAGCCAGGTTCGGCTGGGTCAAAGGATCCTGGCATCAACAGAAAGGCTATGCTATTCTAGAGTCCCAGGTCTCTGGAAGACAGATATTATTTCCCCAAAGAGAAACAGAGTAAGATGACTGCATTTCACACCCCACCTTTCCTAGTTCCAGAAGAGAACTCTTAATCTTTGAAGGACTTCACTGAGCTGGGAAGGCTGTGGTCACCAGCCTTATACAGCCTAAGAACGTAAAGTGGTGGGAACGTAGGAGATATGTGCAGATATTAGTCCCTTTCTCCATTAGGGCAGATGGCTCTCAGATCGTTAATGAAATATTTGCTGAGCATCTACTATATGCCCGTCAGAGTGGCATATAGGATCCAGGTTTTTTGTTTTTGTCTTTATTTTAGCTAATTACTTTTTTGTGTTTTAAGGAACTTCTTGTATTTTTTTTTAAACTATCTGGATATATTGTGAACTCTGGCCAACCCCATGTGGATATGCATCTAAGAAGAGGACTAAGGGAGTACTCACAGCAAGAGGGGATCTCTTTCTCTAACTCTACTGGCAGGAGCATTGTTCCTTCAGCGTTAAAGAGACCACATCAAGACATATTGGTAGAAGAATGTTTCCAAATGCAACTCATGGGCTTTTCACTATGCCTTCTTCCAAGGAGTCTTGTTAGAATGCCACCAATAGCATGCTGACTTATTTAAATTAAACCCAAATACCATTCTCCTGTTGGCATACCTTGCCAAAAGTCCAGTGATTGCACAGGCAGCCAAGGCATTGGATTTAGAGCACAACTCCTTATAGGGACTGGATAAGACGTGATGTGAAAAAACAGTCTTGTTCTGGCATTTAAAAACAAAATCCACAGAGGGTTTACCGCTTGAGAGTGGGACTTGGAATAGTAGCACGAGCAGTCTGTTGGATCATTCATCTACCTATTTACGGAGCTGGAAGACATGGAGAGATGCTATAGAAGGGGGCACAGTTGGGGCAGATTATGATGCTGCTGTAGCACCATCTAGGAGGACAAAGGCATCCGGGCTCCCTTCCCTCCCTGCCCGTCACTGCTCTTGGCCAGGGGAACCCACCTGACGCAGCCTAGGGAGAAAGAAGCCTTGAGTACCACTCGTGCCATCCCACGGCCCCAGCTGATGGAAGCGGGGCGAAGGCTGGCAGCTGAACACTGAGCCAAGCTGAGCTTCCCAGCAGGCCCTTCCTCCTGGGTGTCTGGAATGCATTCACGGTGGCAGACTGGGTCAGATGGCAGCAGGCTGTGGAGTGTTAGGCATAGGGCCTTGGACTCGGCAGTCAGGCTGAGCATCGGGAAAGCACAGGGCACCTGAAGGCGATGTGCATGAGGAAGAAACAATGACGCCAGAGGGAGAGATGGAGACGGTGGCTATTGATAATCTTCCGTTCCTAATGAGGCTTGAATATGCAGTTCACTGTTTTTACATTGGCCTGTATCCATACATTAACCCTTGACGGTGTGTGGCTGATAGGAGGGGCGGGCTGTTCCCTGTTGCTCCAGTTGTACTTCCTAAGACACTGGACAACCTTCACAACTGGTTCCCGTGTGACTCTGCCTCATAATTCCTGTTTTGTAATTAAAGAGCATAAAAGACAATAAAGTAACAGTAGGCTATCAACAAAAAATGAATTAAGGGAAAAGTCATTTAAAACAGCATAAAATCCCAATAACAAGCCTAAAGTAAAAATGAGCAAGATAAAAATAAAGCCAAAAATAAAAGTTGAACATGATGAGAGGACTAGATAAAATATAAGCTATGGCTAAAATTAAAGTGAGATAAAAGAAAGTCATTAAAATCGTACGTCAGCGGAGAACAATTAAAATACAAGAAACACAACAGCAAAGTGAACAGTGAAAGAATATAATCTACAAACTATAAAACTAGGATAATCAGGCAGTAAAACAAAATGGATAAGAAGACAGAGCTCATTTGGCCAAAGTCTCAAGTCCCCAGGACCAAAGACTTGCAGCCAAACTAACTGCCAGTGGAGCACAGCATTCCACAAGCGTCTTCCCACGGCAAAGAGTCCCCCGGGAAATGTCCCCTGGGTGGGCAGCCCAAGATGTGGAGAGTAGAACATGTGTCCTTTCCAGCTGCGCTCACTCAATCCGTGCTCTCCCTAATTCCGGCCACTTTAATGGACCAGACTGAAAAGGTGACTTGCCTTCTAGTGAAAACCGAACAAGTCCTAAGTTCCCCGATTACATTTTGTGTGCCACGAAAAGCAGTGCCTGTTTATACAAACTACAGGGCCCAAGCATCAGGCTTCACAATGGCCACGCTGCTCCTGGATGGGGAAGGGGTACGGGGAAGGCTAGAGAACTTATTCTGAATTTCTGCCAAAATGCACAGAGGCTTTGAGTTATAGTGCCTTGGCTGGAGGGAAAAACTGGGGTACTGGAGTTGTCTGCGGGGGGCTGGCCTCCTTCTCCCACCCTCATTAGGTGCTGTGAAGGCTCTGATGACCAGCAGCAATCAGGCAACACTGAGATCCATCGCGCGGCTGATCACGAAAAACACCGGATTCCACTTCTTTAAATGTATATGGTATAACCTCCTTTAAAGGTTAGAGGATCTTTCAGGTTTTCTATTTCTTCTTGCATCCATTTGACAAGTTGCATCTTTAGAAATTTGTTCATGTCATTTAAATTTTCAAATTTATTGTCATAAAGTCATTTATAATGCCATCTTGTTTAACATCCGATATCCCCCCTTTTTTTCATTCCTATTACAGATCGTATCTTCTCTCTTTAATACTTGATCATTCTTAGCAGAAGTTTATTAATTTCATTTATGTTTTCAAAGAACCAGCAACCCCCACCCCAAGATAAAATTAATGAAATAGCATATAAACATACAAGAGAGAATGAAAGATCATGGAGTTAAAGAATAAACAAAGCCCAAATCATAAAGGGCTGTGAAAGCCAGTGGAAAGGAGTTTGGGGCACACCCCAAAGCCAGCGGGCAGTGATTGAAAGG
This sequence comes from Myrmecophaga tridactyla, assembly GCA_004026745.1. Taxonomy (NCBI): domain Eukaryota; kingdom Metazoa; phylum Chordata; class Mammalia; order Pilosa; family Myrmecophagidae; genus Myrmecophaga; species Myrmecophaga tridactyla. Next base: position 24,596 of record PVIY010032307.1, read on the forward strand.
GCCCGGCAGACAAAGGACTCAGCCTTGTCGGGCGACCTCTCTGCAGAGAGTTGAGAGAGAGGCTGGGACAGAAAGACTTTTTAGAAGGTGACAGTGGCTCTCCTCCATTGGATATGAGGGTCTCTAGCAGGAAGACTGCGACAAAGTTGGAGAGGAGGGTCTAGAGCCTGAGAGGTCAGGAAAAAAGGAGAGCTGAGGGCACCCATGAGGTGTCCAGTCCATCTGTAAGGCTCCAGAAGTTTCTGGCAGGTGTACATCACACATTCTAGCACTCCAGTGCTGGCAGGAAACCTCCCGCCTCTTTACTCTGGCCTCTTTCCCTCCTGCTGATTGCAAAGACAGACTCTACCTAGCGCTTCAAAGGGACTGTTAGGCCTTCCCCACTGCCCCACTGTCAGAGCTGCACATGTGATGGTTTCTGTAGCTCAGAGTGATTGCTCCTCAGCCCTAAAATAGAGTTCTCTCCCTCCTGAGCCCGTGGGTATTGATTGCCAGGCCCCTGTGCATTTAGGGACCCCTTCCCCCTAAAGACAGGGCAGCCCCCCAGCCTGAACCAAATGATAGGGCAAAGATTTGCTCTGGGCTTTTGGTTTCTGAATCTCCAGTTCAATGTGACAACCAGCACACTACAGAGCAGCTCTTGGAAGGAACCTTTCGTGGAAGTGCAGTGAAGCAGAAATCTGATAATTTTCCATTTGGAAATCTAACTGTTAACACTGGGCACCTTTTGATGCCTGGGGGCACTCACAGAGCCACGGGGGGTGGGGGGTGGGGGAAGGCCATCTTTCCCAGATGGCTGAGCTGAGCTTCTCCCAAGAACAATGAACAACAATTTGCAAGTGATTCTCACCCATATCATCAACCTTAGAATAGGAAGTTGACAGTATTTGCTATCTACTGTCTATCTAGCAGAACGATGTGCTAGTTCCTCATTTTCTTAATCAATATTACAGACCACAGCTCCTTTTGTGGCTGCATGCATTTAGAAAAGGCTGGTTAAAACCATACAGGTTTCTTAACTGCAGGACCCTTCAGAGCCTTTAATATGCTAAGCTGTACTATGAATTTCCAGGAGGAGTGGTCCCAAGGCTGCACTTTCACAGAGCCATCATCTTGCAGTCACATCTTATGTGACTAAAGCTTCACAGGGCAACTTTGGGGCTAGCAGCCAAGTGACCACCTACCCCCCATGCTGATGGGAGCTACCCCTGTTCTGAGGTTGAGTTTAGACTCACCTCTCCCGGCACCTGCCTGTAGAACAGAGTCTCATAGATGTAGGGGACGTGGGGATTAAAACCTCTCAGCTGGTGACGCCAAATCACCCAGTTACTGTCAGCAATGTCTGTGCTCAAGACCCTCCCCATCCTTTCCCACCTGCCTGTCTCTCCTTCTTTCCCCGAGCGACGTTCCTTTCAGACACAGCCACTGAAGTTTGTTCACATAAAAAAATTGGGTAAATAATTCACACTAAGATGTCAACACTAATGACTGCTCACCAGGACATCCACCCACTCGTTTAGTCATCCAAAAACATGCAATGCTGACTATGCTAGGTACCAAAGATGCAGGGGAAAAAATTACGATGCAGACTCTGCCCTTAGGGAAGTCGCAGTCCAGTGGGGGAGCCAGAGAACTTATTAGGTAACTACGCTCCTGGGGTATCTGTTGTGAAAGAGGCGTGCACGGAGAGCTGGGGGTGGGGGACACCTGACCCAGCCAGGGAACAGAGAGGTGACTCCTAAGAGGGAGGGGGAAAGGTGCTCCAGGAAAACAACAGGAGCAGAGGTTGGGAGGCAAGGCAGAGCCCGTGCTGCTTAGAAGAACTGTGAACAGCTCAGCCTGGCTAAAGAAAAGGCTGATTTTAGAGGAATGATCGGAAATGAGGCCAACAGGGAGGTAGAGGCCAGATAAGGGCTACTCTTCCAAAGGGCTGTGTATACAATGATGGAAACTATAAAGAGCATGGCAATGAGAGATGACTGCTGGGTCTTTCTTGGGAAATCCCAACCTGCTGCATGCCCCTCTCCAGATGTATCCCAGGTCCTGCCTCCTTCCAGATCCCCCAGTTACAACCCCTGCCATACAGGAGTTACCAGTTTGGTGTCTCCAGCCACCCAAGGCCCATTGTGAAGTGTCAACATATTCCAGCTGCTCAGGGTCTGCCCGAAGGGAGGGCTGGCCATCGTGGGTATGTCCCGAGGGTTGGGCTCTGGCCCAGACAGCATGACCACTGACTGGCGGGGCCACTGTTTAGTGGGGAGCTCTGTGACACGTGTCACTGAATGCACGCTACTCGGCTACTGCACATAATTAGTCTGATGGAGACACCCTGACATGAATTTTACTTAGCAGGTGCTTACATTTTGTTGAGTCACAAACTTTGTGGAAATCCTGTAATGTCCCTTGAGTGGTGGTTTCTCAGCTGAAAATAAGGATTTACCTTCCTTCTCCATTTTTCATTAGGAAGGCTAACCTGGCGGATGAATGACGAGACTCTGGTCCAAGCCGAGACTGGGACTTAACCTGCCTGAGCAGAGGTCTCCAACTGGGGCTGACTCACATGAACGTTCCAGAAGCAGCCACTTGATGGCCAGTGAAGTCCAGGGCTGGGACAAATGTGGGATGACCTCTGTAAGTTCACCCGAGACACTCTGGGAGATGGAGAACTCTGCATGGTCTACAGCCTGCGTTGTGCCAGCTTTGTGTTCAGCTTGTCATGTATGAAGTGTTACTAGGGCTGGGGTCCATTTGCATCATTAGATTGGTGGAGGCTGGAAAACCCAGTTATGTATACAAATGCTTGGCACATGGTGGGTCCTTAGTACATGCCAGCCTGTCATCTCCCATCCCCTGCCCACCCCCAGGTATCCGGCTGAGCACATTCCTTCCTTAGTCCCCTGTGATTCTGCAGCAATTCCGGGGTCCTGTCTTCCAAGCCCACCCTCCCCTTAAAAGGACCAACCAAACTGCCACTCCCACAGTGGTCTCAAGCCCCTTTCCCTCCCAAAGCCCTCTCAGACCCCTGCTTCCAGCATTGCTTCCGGCACTACATGCCAGGACGCCTGGAGGGCACGCCTCTCTCAGCTCCACTTATCCTTCAGCAGCCTCAGCCAGGGGGAATTGCCTGCGAAATCTGTCACCTCTGAGAAGTGAGAATATTCCCGCAGAAGGTGTTTGCCAGGAAGACAGCAAAAGGTGTTGTTTTCACTTAGCAGGTGCTTAAATTTTTAAGAGTCACAAACTGTGTGGAAATCACAGACTTTCAGGTGGGTGTTTGGTATGAGGAGTCACCAGGTCTTCCTGGCCATCATTGTGTATGTGTGTGTCTGTGTGTGCATTTGGCAGTCGGTGTGTGTGTGCTGGGCTTCTGATGGAAGTAATAAAGTACGCTCAGGAGTCCAGCAAGGCACCTGCTGGGAGCAGGGCATTCGAAAAAGCAGTTCAGCTCCCAGAAGCCAACTCATCCTATTAGGTTTCTTTGTTCTTGTGCAAGCCAGAAAGGCTCTATTTTTTCAGCCGTGTTGTACTTCCCACTTAAGCTCCACTCCAGACTGCCCAGGGTGAGGACATACTGAGTAAATTAATTTCTCTCCGGCAAGAGAGGTTATGATAGGGCCTCCTCCCTTCTCCTCCAAACTTTACACAACAGCCATTCGAGGACTGCAAAATCAGTACCAAGTGGGCCCACAAGCTTTCCATGGCAATCTGCTGCCTCTCTCTCCACTGCCTCCCTCCTTCCCTTCCACCACCATAAATATTCACTGAGGCCTCCTGGGCCAGGCCCTGCGAGGGGCAGGCAGGACCCCCACACGCTGGACTCATCAGCCTTTCTGGAGTGGAGATAACCTTTTGACGGTGCCTTGGTTTGGACATTTCTACAAACTTGCTTTAACTGGGACATTATCTCGGCCTTAGAATTTTAAACTAGCAACCTACTGTTGACTTGAAGACGAATTTCCCCAGGACCAGCCATTCTCAACCTTGACTGCACAGTAAAATCGCCAGGGGGGCGTTTACCTGCGCTGATTCCAGGCCTCACCAGAGACCCATGAAATCAGCATCTCTGGGGGAGGCGCTGGCCGCACGCATATTGCACAGCACAGGCAGGGCTAGAAGCACCGGGGTCTTTTCGGACAATCTGAACCCCTCACCAGTAATCCACCTTGGCTAACTCCCTTTACTAAGAGTTTCCTGGATGAGATGGAAGTCAGCCCTCCCTGAATGGGGGTGGGGGTGGGGCTCTCAGACCGATGACACAACCCCACAGACCCATACAACTGCTCTTACCTCCTCCCGGAATAAATATGCCCTTTCACCTGGACAGACAGGCAGACATCTGTGACATACACTAATTCCCAGAAACAACTTGCAGGGGGCCTACGGTCTGCTTCACACTGTGCTGCCCATGGTGGGGGCTGTGTCTGTACACATGACTACTCATCTCTGCAATCAGGGATTTCAATCCCTGGAGGATGACAGGTAGCAGGAATGAGAGAAGCATGCTGATGGAAAGACAGTGAGTGGGGG
>PVIY010032308.1:0-29097 GCA_004026745.1 Myrmecophaga tridactyla
TCTCATTTGGGCCTAAATTGGCCTTATGAGTTAGACTATGTAGATATTGGTATCCCCATTTTACAGATGAGGAAACTGAGTGTTAAAGAGTTTCAGTTATGTGAGCACAGTTATACAAAGAGCTAGAGTAAGGGTGGGTCCAGCTACCCCAGGCTTCAGTTGCAGAGGCTCTAAAACATCTCCAGAATTAATCAGCGATTGAACGCCATTTAACTCAGGTTCCTAAATGTAAATAGGTTGTACACCTACTCAAGTATAAAGTGACCTTGGAAAGAAATGTAAAAGCACTCCAAGAGCTGTGGATTTATCTTTTTTGAGATTTTTCTGGGATTTTTCTGTGTATGTACACACTTCTTGGTATAATTAGAGCCCTATCCTGAGAAGACCTGGAGCTGGCAGCTGAAATTCTGAAACCAAACGAGATGTGGCATAGTACAGTGCTTAAGGTTTTTTTTTTTAATATAAATTTTAATCCCTTTAAATTGCCTCAGGTATGCCTTGGATGAAGTCATCTGGTTGGAAAATTGAAATGAAAGCTGAAGAGAGGACAAAAACTTTAGAAATGTGGTAAATGTGTCATTTCCATGTAAGCCAATAAATAAATAAATAGCAGAGAGGAAATTAAAAACAGAGTCAAAAATATAGATTATAAAAGTGATGTGTGAATACATTCTTTCTCGCTATTAAGGAATTAAACAATGAAGTATTTAGATCAAAAAATAAAGTCACCCTGCACATACCACTATCTTGCTACTTCCAGTGATTTAAGAAAAACATTTTTTTAAAAAAACATATTTTTAACAAGCCTGGATAACTATATCCAAATAAGTTATGACCATCCTCAGTGAGTGTGAGTGACTAATGCACTACAATTCTGAATGCTGGAAAAAACTGAAATAAAGACACTTCCAAATAAGTAAAATATTCCATTCCAGTTAGTACATACTATAGCTCCCTTATTTGAATATAAAGAAGAGGGCTTCAATTTTTATTAATAGAAGTCAGTTTTTCCTCTCTCTACTAAAAGTTATTAATCTGAAGGAACACGAAATTAGCCAGGATCTAGGACTGGCCCTGAGGCCTTTTTGCAGTGGCTGAAGCTTAGTTCTTTCATTCTACAGGTTTTTTCTTTTTACCCTAAATCCCTTGCTCCTTCCGGTATCAGATTTCCCACCCTGCAAATGTCTATAGGGCCACATTTATTTTATGCTCCCTTTATTGGTTTGGTAGATGTTTTGTGCAAGTTGTTGGTTCTGTTTGCCCAACTAGACTCAGCGCTCCCTGGGGCAGGGATCCTGTCTTCTGCTGGTCCCCACCTGCTTCCCCTCAGGACTCTGCACTGAGCTTAGAGCAAGTCCACAAACCCCTGGTGGGATGTAGCCTTCCCCTCCTCTGTTGTTCTAGTTTGCTAGCTGCCGGAATGCAATATACCAGAAACGGAATGGCTTTTAAAAAGGGGGATTTAATCAGTTGCTAATTTACAGTTCTAAGGCTGAGAAAATGTCCCAATTAAAACAAGTCTATAGAAATGTCCAATCTAAGGCATCCAGGGAAAGATACCTTGGTTCAAGAAGGCTGATGAAGTTCAGGGTTTCTCTCTCAAGTGGAAAGGCACATGGAGAACACGGTCAGGGTTCCTCTCTCATCTGGAGGGGCACATGGCGAGCACGGTGTCATCTGCTAGCTTTCTCTCATGGCTTCCTGTTTCAGGAAGCTCCCCAGGAGGCATGTTCCATCTTCAACTCCAAAGGTTGCAGGCTGGTGGATTCTGCTTCTCATGGCTATGTCATTCTGCTCTGCTCTCTCTGAATCTTTCATTCTGCAAAATGTTTCCTCTTTTATAGGACTCCAGAAACTTATCAAGACCCACCCAAATGGGTAGAGACATGTCGTCACCTAATTCAGCTTAACAACCACTCTTGATTAAATCACATCTCCAGGGAGATGCTCTGATTACAGTTTCAAACATACAGTATTGAATAAGGATTATTCTGCCTTTATGAAATGGGATTTAGATTAAAACATGGCTTTTCTAGGGGACAAACATCCTTTCAAACCAGTACATCTGTGTAACTTAGACTACTCTTCAGTGCCCACAGGCTGTCATCCTTAGTGCAGCAGGAACTTTTCAGAGCTGAGCAACAACCCAGAGTAGAGGCAGAGTTCCTGATTTCCCAGAAGAGAGGTAAGTCATGAACGGCCCTTAATATGTGAACTCTAGGCTTTCCATCCCTTCACCTTGAGCTTCCCTCTGGCCCACTTCTCAGAATAGCCTTTACCTGATCCTGGAGTTTGTTTGTACTTGGACTGCACTCAGTTATTTAACTTCCTAACTGTCTCAGCAGGAATTTCCTTCCTGTTCAGGGCTTCAGCTACACAGACACCTTCATTTCTCTTTGTTTCCTTCTCCTCCTCCTGGATTTCCTCTATGAGTTTCTGTTTTCCAGAAAGGTCTTTATCTGCTTTCAAGGCACTTGGTCCATTACCAATGGACTCTTTAACAGTTGCTTTAATTATTAACACTTATAGTTATTTATAGAGATTACCCAGACTCTGTTCCCATATGGTTGTGTTTTATGTGCTTGGATTGTACCAGCATGTTCTCCTGCCTGGAATACCGTCTGTCCATCTGTTACTTTGAAGAGAACATAATGCACATTTTTTTTCTGTGAGATTTTATTCACAGTCATTTTCTTTGGCAGTTGATATAAAGAAACAAATTTGCCAGCTCCAAGAGGTCAACTGAAAAAGCAATCAGCCAACCTGGGTATCCATTATAAATAAATGGAAGACTTATGGAGAGTTATATTTTATGTCAAGACTTTTTTTCTGAAGGAGTAGTGAGGTGGGGGTGAGTTGGGAGATGGACAGTTAATTGGGATTATGCCCTTAGCTACATCTGTTGTGATATGTGGGTTTACCCTGTATGAAGAAGTGAAAAGTCAGAACAAGAATTTATCCCAGACTGGAGTCTCTAGAGATAAAGATAATGTAAAGGGGTTTGAAAACACAGAATCAAGGGAATAACTATCCTAAGAGTTCTGATGGCTACAGAGAATGCAGTTTTAACCTGAAGCCAGGGTTTGCAGGGACCATATTGAAACATTGGCTATCCACGTAGGGAGGAAAAAGATTGGAGCTGTAAAGTCAGAGTTCAGCTAAGCAGGTTGGAACCAATGCCTATGGTTAATACCAGTAGCTTCTCTATATGTGGTGTACGTGAGCCCAAATTCCTCATCCTAGAGAAAAATATTTTTTAATCTAAAAACCCAATTACGTCTTGAACTTATAACCAGCTGAGAAGGTGTAGGGAAGAAAGGAATAGGTAGGCAGGGCTAAATTTTAGCCCCAAGTTAACAATTTAGCAAAACAAGAGATATTGGGTTCTCTTGAGGTTGGTAGAGAAAGGAACAAAATGAGGTATCTACTCGAGGGATGCTGAGGCATCACATTAGCAGACCAGGGCACAAGACTGATTTTCAACTCTGTCTCCAGTTTAAAACCACATATCTGCTCTGTACAGTTTTTAGAGAGAAAGAAGGAGACCAAATACTGTATTTCTGTTTTGTACTATAGTATAAGTGCATGGGCAGGGTTTTCATCCTTGACTTTCGTGGTAACCCTTCAGATCACGGTGGGTCACGGGGGTGTTGATGGATGGCACAGTCAGGAGGGATGGCTAGCCTGCAGCAGGAGGGGAACAGGGTCGAGCCTGTCTTAAAAGATCCGGTGTGCCTCTAGGGACAGAGCTTTGGAATAACAATGGCTGACAATATTATTAAGAGTTTAAAATATTCCAGACACTGTGCTTTAAACATTTTTCTTAATTTACTCCTTGCAGCAACTCAATTAGGTACTTACTGCTTTCTCCGTTCTGAATATGAGGACACTGAAGCTCAGAGAGCTTCCAAACTTGTCCAAAGGCACAGAGCGGGTAAATACAGAGTCAGGTCTCCAACCTAAGTCTCACTTCTGATCTCAAGCTGATAGTCATTGAGTTGTCCCAGGAAAGACACCATTAACTCACATGGCTGAAGGGAAATCTCATACAGCTTTTTATTTTTTAACCTTGCAGTCTAAGATTAAAAAACAAATGTAAGGGCGGCTGCCGTGGCTCAGCAGGCAGAGCTCCGACCTGCCGTGCTGGAGGTCTGGAGTTCGATCCCTGGTGCCTCCTGCCCATATGCAAATTAAAAAAAAAAAATGTAAGTTTGGCAGTTCCTCAAAAATTTAAACATAGAATTAATATATGACCTGGCAATTACAATCTTAGGTATATACCCCAAAGAATTTAGAACAGGGACTCAAACAGATTCCTGTACAGGAATGCTCATAGCAGCATTATTCTCAGTAGCCAAAACGTGGAAATAAGCCAAGGGTCCCTCAACAGGTGACTGGGTAAACAAAATGTGGGTATATATGTGCAAAAGAATGAAGTTCTGATATGTGCTATGCCATGGTGAACCTTGAAAATATTACGCCTAGTGAAAGAAGTCAAACACAAAAGGACTGATATCATATGATCCCACTTATATGAAATATCTAGAATAGGCAAATTCATAGAGACGAAAAGTAGATTAGAAGTTACCAAGGGTGGCAGGGAGAGGGAATGGGAAATTATTGTATAATGAGTACACAGTTTCTCCTTGGGGTAACAAAAAAGTTTTGGTATGGATGATAGTGATAAGTTGTGCAACATTTTGAATATAATTAATTCCACTGAATTATATACTTAAAATGGTTAAAATGGCTATATATCTTTAAAACAACATGATTTTTTAAAAAGTATTTCCTTGCACTGTTTTCCCAGTTTACTTCATGTCGTCACCTTTCACACCACATACCCAGATTTTGCTGGAATTGTGCTTTCAGTTACATGCTGAGAGGTGGAAAGGGAACAGGGTTTATTTCTGTGGAAGACTGCTCATCAAAGAAATAAAAAAGCAATAGTTTTCAAAGTACTCTACTACAAGTAGTTACAGGACAGATCCCAGAGTGTGTCATGGACTACCATACCATCCTCTCAGATTTTTCCTTCTAGCTGCTCCAGAACATAGGAGGCTTGAGGGCTTAAATATTTTTTTATCATCACAATTGACTTTTTTCCTTATTTTTTGTGAAAAATAGCTTATATACAAAAAAGCAATAAATTTCAAAGCACAGCACCACAATTAGTTATAGAACATATTTCAGAGTTTGACATAGGTTACAATTCCACAATTTTAGGTTTTTACTTCTAGCTGCTCTAAGATACTGGAGACTAAAAGAGATATCAATTTAATGATTCAGCATTCATATTCATTTGTTAAATCCTATCTTCTCTGTATAACTCCACCGTCACCTTTGATCTTTCCATCCCTCTCTTTAAGGGTGTATGGGCTCTGGCCATTCTAACTTTTTCATATAGGAAGTGTCTGTCACTGATATGGCACATATGCGGATGACACATGGTACCAGGGTGTGTGTGAGTGGAGGGGGTATGTACTGTCCTCGCTCTGAGGAAATTCATAATCTCCTTTAGAAGATAAGAGGTGCATTTAAAAAAATGACCCAAAGCAGCATATGGTACGTGCTAAATCAATAGTAAGTAAGTACATTTTGGAGACAGGACAGAGCACTTCTGAGTGGGTGGTCAAGACAGGATTCCTGGGGGACAAAGCAGGATCTGAAGAGTGAAGAAGGACATTTATTGGGGGGTGTGAGATGCAGGCACTGAGCCAGGATGTGAAAGGTGTGCTTGGGAACTGTGAAAGGACTAGGTTGATACAAGCACAGCTCACTAGGGGAGGAGTTAGAGATGAGGCAGGAAAGGCAAACAGAAATTAAATCATGTAGAGCCTTGAAAACAATGCACAGTAGTTTAAATCCACTAAAGGAGATGAGATTCACAGTGTAAAACACCAGGTCCATGTAGGCACTTGATAGACTGGGGAACTTGTTATGCAGTAATAGCAGAGAGAGAAAGGCCTCGGAAAGAAGGTCAACCTTGATTTGAATTCTAGCTCTGCCGTTTACTGTCCATGTGACTTTGGGCTAGTTACTTAAACTTTGTGTTTCAGTTCTTCATCAGTACAATGGGTAAAATTTCCACCTCATATGGTTATAGAGCAGGGGTCAGATAACTTTCAGCAAAGAATTAGATTGCAAATATTTTAGACTTTGTAGGCCATTGGGTCTCTGTTGAAACTACCTAACCCTGCCATTGTAGGGTGAAAGCAGTCACAGACAATATGTAAATGAATGCACATAACTGTGTTCCTGTAAAACTTTATTTACAAAAACAGTCAGCCGGCCAAAATGGCCTTTGGGTGGTAGTTTGCCAATCCCTATTATAAAAGATGAAGTGAAATCATACCTGTAAAACAGCTAGCACAAAATAGCCACTCCCAGCTCGCTCTGGTAATTCCTTTTGTCCTCCAAAGTGGTTGGCGCCCCCAGTGCCACACTCTGATGGAGTTGATATTTATGCTCAGATTCTTTATCACCTGCCTTTTTTGCAATGCTGGCCATGATTTTGTCCTATGAAAATGGAACTCAAAACCAATAGAATTCTTAATGGTTTGATTTGCTAAAGATATGAAGAAAGGGTCCTTCTCCCGGGCATAACCACAAATGGGAACCATGTTCACTTTCCAGACTGAGAAGGAATGAGGCTGTGTCTTCCCTTCCCTTGCCACTTAAGGCTAAGAAAAAAACTGGAATTCCAGCTACAGTACTGGACTTGTAAGAGAGCTATGTAGGGAATTTAGAATGAAAGGGCACCCCCTAATGAAGCTTTACAGAACTTAGCTACTTTCTGTGTTTCATCACAACCAGATTAATCAAGGAATATACCTTTAAGCAGTTTACACTTTACAACTCCCCTCACATCTTACCTCATTTGACCAACAACAGTGTTATGGGAAGATTTTCTCCCTGAGGCAAGTTGGAAAAGAAGTGGTTAAGGACTGGTCCAAAGTCACCCTTTATGGGGCGAAGCAATGCAGAGAGCAGGAAGTTGGTGGAGAAGGACTTAGCAGAGGTTTCCAAGTATTAGGAGACTTTGCCCACTCCCACAATTTTATATTGGGCCTGCTGCCAGCACATTAACAAATTGAACTACAGTAAGAAACCATCAAACTGTCTCCCTGAGACCTTACTCACTGCAGGGTGGTGCAGTGGTGGCTCAGTGGTAGAATTCACGCCTGTCATCCTGGAGAACTGGGCTTGATTCCTGGAGCCTGCCCATGCAAAAAAAAGACACTTTACTCACTACAAAAGAGAGCTGAGCAAGCTCAATAACCTCTACACTCCAGGCAAAGCAGTCCTGCTGCAGAGCCAAGGTCCTCAGCAAGGACAGTCTTGGGGTTCTTCACCAAAGCCACCCCTGGGAGCCACAGGGACACTCATTTGCAGCCACCTCTTCTCCATCTTCCCTCCCCAGGAAGTCACCTCCTCCGAGGCTGAGTGAGCCCAAGTCCCTGGAATCTGCATTGCAGAGAATCTACAAAGCCATCCTGAAGGCCCCTGATAGTCACCAATTCTTCTGCAAGAACTGGATATAGAAGAATTCTACTAGTTTTATCCATAAACTAGTTTGTTTAATGACTAAAATCAAATAAAAGTGGCATTTCCCCAGGAAAAAAAAAAGATAGGTTAATGAGAAAATTTTTCTTAACTGTATTTATAGTTGTTTATCTTTTACTTAAACTAAAATCCAGCATCAGCACAGAAGTATTCCTTTCGTGAACATTTAGGATAGCAGCATTTTATGTTTTTGTGTGTGTGAAGAGCACGTTGGCGGCAGGCTGCAGCGTGCCTGAAATGATTATGGATCACTGCGTAAACTCAGCACTGCATACCGTGTGTTACCTGAGAGCAATATGCTAGTTAATATTTTATTATCCTTCAGCTTTTTCCAACTCAACCTCCTGCTTACTCCACTTTGAAGCCTGTTACAATGAGAATTTTCTCCCCTGTGTTGACACCCATTCGGAAGCATCAGGCGTCCCACTTGCTTCCGGGCTCTCTTCTGTTGGATCGTCAGGATTGTCCAGCTGTCCATAGCCAGTGTCCAGTCACCTGTGTCTGCTCATGATCTGTGATAATTCTCACAATCGCATTGACTTCCTGGTAAGCCTTGCCTTTCTGAAGATGACCTGGTGTGGAAAGCCAGCAGACTGTCCAGTCACCATGACTTAGCCAGGCATGCCACACATTGTCCAGGAAGAATTAGGTTGGCCTAATTTAGACCAAGCTATTCAACTGATGTTGGGTCCAAGTTTTTTAATTTTAATTCTCAATTCTCAATTTCTCCTCAGGGCCTAGCTAAGAGGCTTGCATGTGGAGGTAGCAACACTGACCCCTAAAGGTCCTACATTTTTTGTTTCGTTTTGTTTTGTTTGCATGGACAGGCACCAGGAATCGAACCTGGGTCTCCGACATGGTCCTACATTTTTTAAAAGCACTTACAGAAAAGCACACAAATCACATGCGTACAGCTCCATGAATTTTCCCAAAGAGGACACACATGTGTACCCAAAATCCAGATCAAGAAACAGAGCATTACATTCCTCTCGGGGTCCCACCTTACAGCTCTCCTAAGTGTAAGGCCTAGCCTCACCGCCAAGACCAGACATTAGTTTTATCTGTTTTTGAACATTTTTTAGATGGAAACATGCATAATTCTTATGTCTGGCTTTTTCCCCTCAACATTACATTTACGAGATTCACCCATGAAGTTGTGGTTCCAATATCCTCATTGCTGTGTGGGATTCCTTTTGAATATACCACTATGCTTTTATCCATTCTACTGCTGTTGGATATTTGTGTTATTTACGGTTTGGGGTTCTTATGAATAGTTGTGTCATGGACATTCTAGCATATGTATTCTGGAGAACATGTGATGTGGATATCTTAGTGGAATTTCTAGACCCTAGGGCATATGTATATTCACTTTGGTAGAAAACTGCCAAACAGTTTTCAAAAGTGGTTATGCCAATTTGCACTCCAACTAACAATGTTTGAGAGTTCCAGTTGCTTTACATCCTCTTCAACAAGTGGTACCATTTGTCTTTTTTTTTTTTCATTTTAGTGGGTGTGACATATACATAAAACTTTGTTTTATTTGTAGATCTGGCAGATTCCCTAAAGTATGCCTTCCAGTTATTAAGATTCTTCTTCAAATGTGGCCAAATGGAGTCCTCAATATAAAGATCCAAATGGGGTCTGTCTTAGAAGTTGAAAAAGTTTATGAGAGAGTTGGGTTATAGAAAATGCATTTCTCTGCTCTCAGGGCTTGACGACCTGAATGTAAGGGCAAAAACTAAACTCAAAGGTAGGTGTCAGGGTGTTCCATATAACGTGGACATGTCCTTTCCTTCCTGACCTGGTTTTTTAATAAGATATCTGTGTAAGGCTCAACGCTTTTATCTCTTCTAGAAGAGTGGCAACATTTCTTCTGATGTCTGGTTCCAATAGCATAACACAATGGGCCACTAATTTAGTCTGCACATGCCAGAGCTAAAGACCTAAGCCAGCATTAGTGGGAAGACTTCAAGGTTTTCTTATAACTGATCTTGAAACGGAAGACTTGTTTTCTCACAGACCATTTCCAAGGGCAGCTGTGTTAATTTAAGTGGAAACAATCTGTTACGAACAATCCCAGAAAATAAGACAAATCTGGGAATGGCGTGGGGCTTTTAAGCAATTTATTCTCTACAGATCGATGAATAAAAATGTGTATGAATTAAAGTAAGAAATTAGAATACAGGTTACCAGAGGTATGAGGAGGGGTGGGATTGGAGAGTTAATGCTAACTGGCACAGGGTTTCTGATTGTGATGATGGAAAAATTTTGGTTATGGATGACGGTGATGGTAACACAACACTGTGAATGTAATGACTACCACTGACATGTATTAGAAAGTGTTTAAAAATGGGAGATTTTAGGTTGTATGTGTGTGTTCTAGTTTGCTAGCTGCCGGAATGCAGTATACCAGAAACAGAATGGCTTTTAAAAAGGGGAATTTAATGAGTTGCTAGTTTACAGTTCTAAGGCCAAGAAAATGTCCCAATTAAAACAAGTCTATAGAAATGTCCAGTCAAAGGCATCCAGGGAAAGATATTTTGATTTAAGAGTGCTGATGACATTCAAGGTTTCTCTCTCAGCTGAAAGAGCACATGGCGAAGGCTGCTAGCTTTCTCTCCAGGCCTCTTGCTTCATGAAACTCCCCAGGAGACATTTTCATTCTTCATCTCCAAAAGTTGCTGGCCGGTGGACTCTCTGCTTTGTGATTCTGCAGCATTTTGAAGCTTTCTCCAAAATGCTTCTTCTTTTATAGGGCTCCAGTAAACTAATCAAAACCCACTTAGAATGAGTGGAGACATGTCTTCATCTAATCAAGTTTAATACCCACACTTGATTGAGTCACATCTCCAAGGAGATAATCAAATTAAAGTTTCCAATATATAGTACTGAATAGGGATTAGAAGAAATGGGATTAGGATTAAAACATGGCTTTTCTAGGGTACATAGATCCTTTCAAACCAGCATGATATGCTTCCACAATAAATGTTTAAAAATAACCTACAGAACCGTACAATGTAAAGAGTGAATCCAAAAATAAACATTGGACCATAGTTAATAATATAATTATAATAATATTTTTCTTCAATTGTAACAGAGATACCACACTAACACAAAATGTTAATAAGAGGGAAAACTGGCAGGCAGGGGTTGGGAGTGGGAATATATTATGTTCTCAGTAATGTTTCTGTAAACCTACAACTGCTTTAACAAAAAAACAAAAGATTAATGTTTATGATTGGTTTTGTCATTTATTTTCACTCTTGGCCTAGGGATTTTGAATTCTGCAGAACAATTTTTGCCTTCAATTACTGGCTTTATCTCAGAGTATTAGCACACTTGGCTTGGTGCATGAGAACACTGAAAAGATTGAGTGGGAATGAGGGATTCTCAAATTCTATCAGTAAATTTCTGCTGTAAACAGGTTTAGTTGACTTGACTTGACTTGAAAGAGAAGATTTCCCTTCAATGCCCAAAAATAACTTTTTATTTTTATGAACTGAAGCCAGATTTATGTATTTGCCCAAACATGGGCTTTATTCTCCAGTGCTGGTTATACACACTCAAAATAATAAAAACAATAATAACCGTGTTAATGAAGAGGCACATGAAATGAAACAGGAAAGAGGTCCCCTGAAAATTTTTAAGGATTATGTTATTAACATTGTCCTCAGAGACACTTATCATAAAACTTTGTAAGTAAATTTGGGTTGGGCTGCATGGAGGGAATTAGTGACATAATTACCTAGTTGTCACCTGAGATGCTTCCTCTTAACAGCACTTAGTTTCACAGGTTAATAGTCTTGTTCTCCAATCAGACTATATGCTTCTGGAGAATAGGGACTGTTTATTCACTAGAAAAATTTCTTTAAGCACATGCTAGGTGCTGGGAATGGTTTTGTTCTAGTTTGCTAGCTGCCGGAATGCAACACACCAGAGTCGGATTGGCTTTTAATAAAAGAGGATTTATTTTGTTAATTCTCCAGAGGAAAGGCAGCTAACTTTCCACTGAGGTTCTTTCTTATGTGGGAAGGCCCAGGGTGATCTCTGCTGGCCTTCTCTCCAGGCCTCTGGGTTCCAACAACTTTCCCCTGGGTGATTTCTTTCTGCATCTCCAAAGGCCTGGGCTGAGCTGCAAGTGCTGAGATGAGGTATGCTGAGCTGCTTGGGCTGTGCTACGTTGAGTGCTCTGGTTTAAGCACCAGCCAATTAAGTCAAACATCATTCATTGCAGCAGGCACACCTCCTAGCCAACTGCAGATGTAATCAGCAACATATGAGGCTCACGTACCATTGGCCGATGTCCACAGCAACAGAACTAGGCACCTTCACCTGGCCAAGTTGACAACTGACTCTAACCACCACAGGTATGATGAGGCTTCCTGCTGTCAGACCTTTCCAATGCCAGCCACTTGTCGGAACCTTTAACTACTGCCTGTTCTCAAACTCCTGGAAACTATGCTCTCCTCTTCTAGAGACAATCCTGTACGTTTTGTTGAGCCTTCATGAAAGCAATCATTTGTTGGGGCTAACACCTGTTGCTTACTTGAACACATGTTTAGTCTAAGTGACCTTTCTCTCAGCACCTGGAACCAGTCTTCTACCCTAACCCCCTTCTCCCAACTCCTCTTCCAATGGCGTGTCTACTTGCAAACTCTAGACCCTTCCATGCTGCCCCTTCCAACTCCTTTCTGAGCTATGTATGCCATTATAATCACAAGTGTTTTCATTCCACAAATGCTTTTTGACCTTCTACATAGCTCCAGGTGCTAAGGATACAGATGTATTTGTGGTCCCTAGACTGTTAAGGGAAACATGGGGATGTGAACAAATGCAGGTAGGAAAATCTTACAGCTGTCTCAGTAGATGTGTTTTGGGGTATTGTAGGGTACAAAGGAGTAGGTGATCAATACTTTTATGAGGCTAGGGTTTAGGCAGGTGAAATAGCCTTATGTATCAACTTGGCCAGACTATATATAGTACTCAGTTTTTCAGTCAAACACTAATCTAGGTGTCATTGTTTTAAGTGTTTTGTAGATGCAGTTGACATAGACGCACAATCAGTTGACTTTAAGTAAAGGAGAGCACCCATAATGATTTGGTTGGGCCTCATTGATCAGTTGAAGGTCTTAAGAACAAAAACTAGGTTTCCAAAAGAAGAGATTCTGCCTGAAGATGGCAGCATAAAATCCTGCCTGAGTAGTAAATCCTACAGATTTCAGCAAAATTTAACTCCCACGTTCCTGTAAGCCGATTCCTTAAAATCTCTCTTTATAGATCTATATGAAGAACAGAATCAATAAGAGAAAGAGACATATATGTAGATGTAGGTACATACAAAGAATACTGGAGAAGCCTAAGTGATACATAGAGCAGGTAGGGTTTTGTAAGGGTAGACAATAGATAAATTAGCCCTAACTAGATCTCTGTACCTGCAGCAGCTCTCTGCATTCTCACCTCGCCATGCTGCATTGCTGGCTAGAGATCTGGCAGCAGTGGACACAAAAAAGGGCAAAGGCTATCTAAAAGTATATATGTCTAGCATGTGAGGCAATGCTGGAGTTTTGTTTAAATTCTAGAGTGACTAGTATGGTAGTCATTAATGCTGTTTGCCAGATGCTCCCAGTTTTCTGTCTTCCAGCCACATGGTAGAATTGTATTTCCTGGCCCCTTGTAAAGCCATGACTAATTTTGGAAAATGAGTTGTAAGCGGATATGACTTTGTGGACTGTACATTTAATTGCCACTCTGAGTGACTCAAAATTTTTCTCTTTCCCACTGGTGGGATGACTGACAACATTTCATATAGTGTTTCCTCCACCATCCTGAGTACTAGAGTGAATAGAGGCACAGACAACTTTTGATGGACATGTGGAATCAACAAAAGATAAATCTTCATTGTTTTTAGTTACTGATATTTAAGGGATGGATGTCATAGAAGCATGACTAACCTTAAGTAACTGACAAATCCGGAGAGTAGCATCTTGCAGGAGATAACAGCTGTCTCTTTTCAGGAGAACACTGGGAGATTAAGAACAAGGTTGAAAACAGAGGGAGCTGTCTCTATCTCTATGAGTTATTTCACTCTGCACATATGTGGGGGGAAATGGAGGCACAGATGTCTTTTACAAATTCACATTTTTTCCCACTCAGATCTTCCTTCTCTGTCTTATTCCTCTCCTATCCCTTGCTTCAATCCCACATGCACTGACTATTCAAGTAAGGTCAGTCCCTTACTTAGTTGCATGCACATTTGAAAAATACTTAACAGAGCATTTAGTATGTGTCCAGCATGGCAATAGATAGTGGGATAATAGAGATGAATATAGATCCTACCTTGAAAAATACCACCAGTGATAGATCGATGCCAGCACAAATTTAAGCCTAGAGATTGAATTCTAAAGAAAAATCCAGCTTAATATCACATCAGTAATTATGTATTTAAATGAGGCACATGTTGTTTACAGCAACAAACTTAAAATAGTTCACTCATAAGCTTTCTAGACCTATATTCCAAAATAGAACAAAAGAAAAAGATGACTCCTAAAAACAGGTTTATTGAGATATCATTCACGCAGCATATAGTTTACCCTACAACACTGTACAACTCAGTGGTTTTTCGTGTGTTTACAGAGTTGTGCAATCATCACCACAATCAATCCTAGAACATTTTCAGCACCTCAAAAAGAAGTCCCAGAGGAGAGCCGATGCAGAGGGAGAACTTTGTGAACAAGCTACGGCAGCTGTACATCTGTGCAGTGGACACCACCGATACCTGCAAGAAGTGAGGAGGGACAGAACACCGAGTGGAGAATCTGAAGAACTGTCGTCTTAAGCACTGCACACGTGTGAACTTACAAGACACCAAAAGTGTTACATATCATAAGTTCATACGTGCTGCTTCAGAGAGGGTGCCGAGTGACACCAGTCCATCTTAGAAGACAATTTTCAGGATAAAAATATCTTGCTGATTTAAAACAAATTTTTTTAAAGGCACCCCGGTTCCTAAGGCAGATGATGTGTCCACAAAAGAGAAGAAGAAACAAGACCAGAAAGCTCCAGATCAGGATGCTATATTCTGACCCACGGTCAACCTGCTGCCATGCAGTGTGGACCAGGTTGTGGCACAGCACAACATGGAAAACTTTCAGACAGAGCTCAGGAAAATCTTGAAGTCTCTCATCAAGGTGGCACAAAAATTGTTAGCACTGACCCCTTGATGCAGGTGAATTATGTGAAAAGGCATATCAGATGCCCTCTTCATGTTAAATGAGGAACAGAAAGAGCAAGTGGGTGACACTCTGCCCCAGCTCACAGAGATGGACTTCCCAGGGAGCAGAGCCCTGAGCGTCCATGACTGAACCTCAGTGTCAGCAATTCAGGCCACGGAGTGGTTATCTGAATGTGTAGAAGGCCCAGTCATAGACACACTTATTCCAGGCCGAGCCTGGAATCTTCAAAAAGATGATAAGGAAAGGGGAATTTTGGTTGGATACTTGGGCTATCATTTCCCTGCTGGAGATGGGATTTGATGAAAAGGAAGGGACTGATGATCTTCAGAGTTTACAACCAGCAAAATGTCACCTGCAAGAGGCTGCTGGAGCACCATAAGCCTTCTCCAGAGTTGCTGGACAGGGGCATCCATGCCAAAACTCTCTTTCATGTCATTATAGATAACCCCGTTGTGCAGCTGGATCTGATCAAACTATTAGCATTTGGAGACATGTTTGGAAACCCACTAATTATTAGCACTCCGCGGATGGACGATCTGGACTCAGAGCCAGTCACGCTGCAGATACCCAGGATCTTCCCTATTCTGAACCACACATGGGGGAGGCTGCCTACTCCACAACTCAACTCCACTGCTACCTGCTGCAGCCAGAGTTGCAGGGGGTGGTGGGCAGGGCTTGAGTGGGGGCCTCCTCTTCTTCTCAACCAGTATTGTCGTGGCCCTGGAAAGTTTCCTGGTGGGTTTAATGGTAACAGGGCAGCCATAAACACCCTTTGGTTCAGCTAAGGGTGGGAAAGGGGCAAGACAGGGTCAGGAGGGAAGCTCGCCTAGAGAAACCTGCCTGCAGAGCCTCAGCCTCGGGTTGTTCAAGGTACAGTCTGTTCTCATTTTAGAATCTTACTGCATAAAAAAACTTCTGTGATGGCAGTTTTTGTGTTTATATTTTTAGCATCCAAAAAAGTGACTGATTGCTTCACTGGGGAATTGAGTGATCACCTATCTCTAAAGATGCAGCTCTGACAATGTTACTTGAACTGACCCTTACGAGTTTGCTTTTTAGAGTTCATTTGTTATTGAAGGCAAGTTTCAATTCAAAGTTTTAGTCAAACATACTAATGTAAGCAGAGTAACTCACAGGTGACTTCTCTTTAATAAACAATTTACTTTTTACTTTTAAAAAAGAGAGATCTGGCATCTTTTTTTCCCAAGGATCCTCTGCATCCTTGGAATTTCCCATGACAAGAGTGTATTTTGTCATTCATGATGGACCCAGGACCTCACCAGATAGTTTGTATGCTAAAGAGATGTCAGGGGTCGGGCTAGTCATATCTGTAGACTTAGGGTGGAGGCTGGCTTCACCAGAAAGAGGAATCAAGTGATTGGGGTGGGGGGCGGTTGGAGCTTTGACACATGTTATTCTAATAACATCCTAACTTTCCTGATGTGATGGCAGTCATTTGCAGTTGGTGTCAGAAGTTACTGATGTTTTACACTTCATGTGCTTGCACCTTGTCATTTGTAACAGTATTATCTGCAATAGCCAAAAGATGGAAAGAGCTCAAATGTCCATCAAGAGATGAATGTATT
Organism: Myrmecophaga tridactyla; assembly: GCA_004026745.1. Taxonomy (NCBI): domain Eukaryota; kingdom Metazoa; phylum Chordata; class Mammalia; order Pilosa; family Myrmecophagidae; genus Myrmecophaga; species Myrmecophaga tridactyla. Next base: position 16,385 of record PVIY010032308.1, read on the forward strand.
AACAAAATGTAGTATAAATATACAAGCAGAATGGTGTTTGCTAGGGTCTCGGAGGACGGGGAATGAGCAGTGACTGCATAATGGGTATAAGGTTTCCCTTTTGCATGATGAAAATGTTCTGGGATTAGATATGGTAAGGTTGCACGACATGGTGCATGTACTAAAAACCACAGAATTGTGGCTTTTAAATAGTAAATTTCATGTTGTGTGAATATTGCCTCAATAAAAAATAAAAATTGGAATAATAAAAAAAAAAGAAGTCCCATACACATTAGGAGTCCCCTTCTCCTCCCCTGCCTCCCTGAGTCCCACATTCTCTCTTCTTAACCCTAGACAGCCACACTCTACTTTTTACCTCTAGGGATTTGCTCATTCTGGACATTTCATATAAATTGAATCAAACAATATGTGGTCTTTTTTGACTTAGCATCATGTTTTCAAGGTTTATCTATGTTGTAGTGTGTCGAGAGAGTTCATCACTTATTTTTATTTATTTATTTATTTATTTTTTAATTTGCATATGGGCAGGAGGCACCAGGGATCGAACTCCAGACCTCCAGCACAGCAGGTCGGAGCTCTGCCTGCTGAGCCACGGCAGCCGCCTGAGTTCATCACTTATAATTGTCAAATAATATTCCATTGTATGGATATAGCACATTTTATTTATTCATTCATAAGTTGATGGACATTTGGGTTGTTTCTACTTTTTGACTATAATAAATAATATGTCTATGTACATTTGGGGACAACTTTTGCATGGACGTATTTTTTCACTTTTCGTGGGTATAAACCTAAGAGTAGAATTCCTGAATCATTTGGTAACTTTATGTTTATTTTTTGGAAATGCAAAATTGTTTTCCAAAGCAGACAACTTTTTACATTACCACCAGTAGGTATGAGGGTTCTAATTTCTCTACATTGTGACCAACACTTTTTTTTAATACTTTTTTTTTTAGAGAAGTTGTAGGTTTATAAAAAAATTCATTAACACCATGAATTAGCATGGTACCTTTGTTACAACTGATGGAAGATTATCATTATAATTCTACTATTAACTATAGTCCATAGTTTACATTTAGGATTCACTGTCTGTGTTGTACAGTCCTACATTTTTTCCAAAATTTTTATTCTAACAACATCCAAACTTTCCCCATTTAACCGCATTCAAATGTATAAGGGACATCAACCTCTAGAAACTGGAAAAGGCAAGAAATGGATTCTCTCCTGGAGCCTCCAGAGGCAAACAGCCTTAAAGACACTTGCGTTTAGCCTCTGAGACCCATTTTCCAACTCCTGACTTCTGATATGACTTTCTGAAAATACATGGCAATCTGGACGTAAGCCCTTATCTGATACACAGTTTACAACTTTTTCTCCCATCCTCTAGGCTGTCTATTAATTCCCCCTTCCCCCTGCCAACACCGATTTATTTCTTTTTGGATGCTTACTTGCCCCTTTTGGGCACCTTGAAAGGGCAAGGGGTTGAGGAGGGCTCAACCTGGGTTCCAGGGGCACAGGTCGTGTGCTTTGGCTATGCACATGAGGGGCTTTGTTCTCTACAGAATTATACAAGCCAAGGTGAGTTGGTCTTGGGCCAATGTCCCCATTTGAACAGAACTGACTAAAGTGGGTCTCTAAGTCTGACTTGCCTTGATGTGGAAAGGCAGATGGGGAGAATGGAGATGGACATTAAAACCGGGGATGTGTTTAATCCTGTGCTGGTCCTTCCCTGGAATGAAGGGAAATAAGGCAGCTCCCAGAGTGGCCACCTCCAGGCAGGGAATGCTTGCTGGGCTAGAGGGCCTTCTGTACCACATTCTCCCACTGGGCATCTGAGATCTCCTGAGTCTAGGCAGGATCCCCTGGCACAGGTAGGCTTGCTTCAACCATCATCCTTTTCATCAGCTCCATGTGTTTTGGGTCCATGGAATAGAGCTGTGGTTGTTCAATGCTGTAGCTTCTTCCTCCTCTTCCTCTCCACTCTCTAATGGTCAGTTGGGGCAAATACGGATTCAGGGCCTGGTTTGGCTCCTGTATATCAATAGCTAAATCTTTTCCACTCCCTACTGGTGCCAACTCCACCTCATTTTGTTCAGGACCTTGGTTCAGGGGTTAGTTGGAGTAGCCTGTTGTGGCTTCCTCCCGCTCTTCCTATGTGTCCTCACTGCTCCAATCCCTACTGTAAGTCTCTGGTGTGGCCCCAGTTCCTCTGTCTGATTGGGGAAGATAGGTTATAGGCCCATGTATGTCCCCCTAGAATGATGACCATCCAGGCCAGGGCTGCTCGGAGCCAGCAGCCGAAATTACACCTTCACTTCTGGCTCAACCTGTCTTCTAACTTTTTAAATAACATCCTTTGATATACAAAAACACAATTGACTTGATGAAGTAGAATTTACCAATTGCTTCTTTTGTTGCTCAGGCTTTTGGTGTCATATCTAAGAATCCATTGGCAAATCCCAGGTCATGAAGATTTGCCCCTACTTTATCTTCTGAGAGTTTTATGGTTTGGGCTCTTATATTTAGAACTTTGGTTTGTTCTAAGTTAATTTCCATATATGGTGTGAGATAGGACTCCAGTATCATTCTTTCACATCTGCATAGCCAGTTTTCCCAGCCTCAGTTGTTGAAGAGGCTATTCTTTCTGCCTTTGCATATACTTGGTACCGTCACTGAAAATCAATCGGCCATAGATGTGCATCATATCTGGACCTTCAATTCTATCCCATTGGTCTTTTTGCCTAACCTTATACCAGCAATACCCTGGGCGGATCACTGCAGCTTTGTAATAAATTGCAAAATCTGGAAGTGTGAGCCTTCTAATTTGTTCGTTCTCAAAATTGTGTTAGTTATTTGGGGTCTCTTGCAGTTCCATATAAATTTGAAGATCAACTTTTCCATTTCTGCAAAAAAGCCTACTAGAATTTTGATAGGGATTATGTTGAATCCATAGATTGCTTTGGGTAGTAGTGACAACTTAACAAAATTAAGTCTTCCAATCCATTAGGATGGGTGTCTTGTTATGTTTATTTAGGCTTTCTTTAATTTCTTTTATCAGGGTTTTGTAGTTTTCAGTGTATAAGTTTTCACATCCTTAGTTAAATTTACCCATAGGTATTTTAACCTTTTAGATTCTATTGTAAATGGAATTTTTTTCTTCATTTCCTCTTGAGATTGCCCAATGTTAGTGAATAAAAATACAATTGATTTTGGGGGGGAGTACATGGGCTGGGAATTGAACACACAATTGAATTGTATGTGTTGATCTTGTACCTGCCACTACTGAATTTGTCTATTAGCTCTAGTAGTTTTCTTGTGGACTTCTTCAGTTTTCTGTATATAAGCTCATGTTGTTTACAGATAGTGATAGTTTTACTTCATGATTTCTGGTAAGGCCCAGGACCAGTTTTCGCAGAGCACTGGCAGGTGCCGCCGTGAGACTGAAAAACATGCCAGGCACAGAACCAGACATGAATTTATTGTGACTTATGAACAGAAGAAACTTTCTGGTGGCAGTCACTCTGGACATAAGCACCCTGCATAGGAACAGAAATGCATGAGGCAATGTATGAATTCAGAACAAAGACATTCCATATAGTATCAGGACATCGGGTCTCTACTATAATCATTAAAGTTGCCTAAAACCTGATGTTTACTAAGAATAGTGTTTGTTTAAGACTAAGATAGAATCAGTGCCTTTTTTACATCCATAGTTCCATTTTTCCCCCTCCAAGAGATTGCTTACTTTCTTGACCTTTGTCCTTAGCTAAAGCAGGTTTGTTATAAGCTTTTAGGAGGGGACCCATGCTTCAGGCTGCCACATTCCACCCACCCATCCCCTACCCCCATAAAAGGCTGTGTTGACCACAGAACAGACATCGCATCCATATGCCACAACAACATTAAAGACAACAGAGTGTAATAATCCAACACAGGGCAGATAACTCTATAAAGAAATGCTGCCAAGTTTGAGTACGAAAATTAAGCCAAGTAGACAGAGGGTCGGCAAATAATTGATCAGTCCTGTATAGGTGATCGTGCATGTGATTCAAAGCTTGTGAAGTATTATGTGAGTGTTCAGGAATCTATACACAACATTGCACGTTTATAAGGGCACAGGTTGCACTTTGTGCCACAATTAAAATGTCTAAAGCCATTCTATTTTGTAAGACTTCTTTCTATAATTGGGTGGTTTCATTATTTAACAATGATATTGCCTGTTTAGATTCATTAAGTGCCTGTGCTGTGTGGTTAGCTAAGGCCATTATGTGCTTTTCAGGAACCACTGCAAAGTTCCATGGAACAAGAATAGTTAAAGGATAAAATCACCAGGAGGTATGCTTCACTCAATATCTAGATTTAACTATTTCCCAATTACGAGGAGTGTGTGGTAAAGAATCATATAATGTGGCAGGGACATATGCCTACCCCTACAGATAGCATCTTGTCCAACTGTAAGGTAAATAGGGCCATCCATATTGCCCACAGGTCCATAGCCACCCCAAGGGGGGTCATATGCTCTTTGTCTGTTGGAGGCACTTTGCCATTGGAAAAGGCTATCATTTTGTAGCTAAATGCTAAAAGTACACATTTCTGAGGGTAGCCACTGCATATCTATTTCTATTAAGAACTTCCATGCAAACAGTGGTGACATAGTCTAAAGTTACTGCTTCCACTGTCAGCCATCCTAGTCCATCATGCACAGCATATCTTACTACAGACTGGGGTTTATTTACTTGTTCCCTCACAAGAGAAAAGATAGAAGCCTGAGTCTCATCATAAGATGCTTATTGGATTTCAGTCTTAAAAGAGAAAGTCTTACTCCAGATTTGTTGATGTGTCAAATTCTACATGTCAACAGGGTGTTCCATGAGTTAGCTGGAGCTATGGTCCAGTGAAAGCCAGTAGCTTCCGAAGATGGCAAGTCTGTGCAAACCCAATGCTGAGTTCGATTGTGGGCATGGGTTACCGCTGAAGCCCACTGTAGAAAGGTATTTGCTTGGGTGCTTGACCTTTCTCAGAGCAGAAGAGGGCCAAAGTAATCCATTTGCCACTGGGTCACTGGAGCCTGTGATCCGCTGACATGTTCCATCTGGTGAGGCAATCAGCATGGTCATTGCAAGGAGCACAACAGGTACTCTTGTGTGATCCCTATATGTTGTTGGCATATGGTGGGTAGCTGGAACTGCTGGATGAAACGCAGTAAGGTTGATGCCTCCAGTGTCCATTCTGTCTATGAAACCATTCAGCTGCTTCTTGAGTTTCATCAGTGTGCTTCAGACTCCAGTGAGTGATGCCTGCCTCAACATTCCCTGGTAGTGTGGGCAGGGACGTGATAGGCAGTAAACTTTCATTGCTGGCAGCATCCCACATGTCTTCCTACAGCTTTCATCCCCATAGGGGGCAACTTATCACTGCCCATTGTTCTTGTTTCCAGGTTGCCATCCAGGTCACGAGACTTTTGTAAACAGCCCAGCTAGTTCATGCACTATTACCATCCATGCTTTACACAGTGCTAGTCTCCCATGGTGTGGTGTCAGTACTGGGTTATAATGCCACAGCTGTCCATGTGGGTGGCTGCCCACTAGCAGCTCCATTAGTAATCCAAGCAGATTTGGGAATTGTTCCTATACTCTCTACAGTGGATATTTCAACAGCTATTTCAGCTGCAGCAATGTTAGCTGGTGGATCTTCTACATATAGCCCTGGTTCTAAAATTTCGTCCATCTTGGCACTAAGAAGGTTGTATTGAAAACACTGCATTGCAACAAGTAAGCTTTCCACTTTGTTAAGGTATTGACTTGTGCACTGCCAGAATGTGATATGTTGGTCCTGTCCATAATCCATTCCTGTATAGGGAGGGTGGCCCTCAGGTGATGGAACATTTCTGTGCCACACCTTCCACTTGCAACAGAGCATTATCAGTTGAACACAGTTGCTTTTCTAGGGGGCTATATAATAATTCTGCACATTTCTGTAATTGTGACAGAACCCTAGTGATACTTGTTTAGAATGCTGCCTTTGCCACAAAACCCACCCAAAGCCTCTGCTTCCAAACCACTTCCTATTCCTCCTCTTCATCATCAGGTGAAGAATGTATGGAATGTCAAGCTTTTGGGCCCCACCCCAGATTAGTGAGCGTTCTCCAGACTCAAACTCAGGGTAATTTTCGACCACAGGCTCGAGTATATTTAGGGCTGATGTTTCTAATTGATCATCCACATAACGCAAGCACTTGGTTAATGTATCTTTCATGTCCACTTGAGTGAGTTACGTGTACCTCTCTAATTTTAATTCTTCTCTAGATGGTGGATTGTTGTTTTGCTGCCTGTTCTGCCTCTGTGGCCATACATAAGGCTCTTAAAAGGGGCCGGACTATGACCACAGCTACTTGGCATTCTCTTTCTCTTTTGCTAAAATTTAGTTGCCCTGTTGTTTGTTGCAAAACAGTTAGCAACCCTGTTGGGGTTTTTAGGGCATCCCCCATACTTTCACCCATCCAAGAGGGCAGCCACTCTTCCCCACATGGACGATATAGGCCAATTTGGGATTTCCCCCACAGATTCTTCCTCCCCTGGACCCATGCTTATTGCTGCCAGCAATGTTTTGGTCTCCTGACTGGTTCGCGAATTGTTCAGGCCCAGACTGAGTTCATGCAGGGCACAGGCAGGGTCACAACAAGACCGAAAAACACACCAGTCACAGAACTAGATGTGAATTTAATGAGACTTATGAACAGGAGAAGTTTTCTGGTGGCAGTCATTCCAGATGTCAGTGCTCAGCAATAGGAACAGAAATGCACAAGGCAGTATATGATTTCAGAACAAAGACATTCCCTATGGTATGAGGACATCGAGCCTCTAGTATAGTCATTAAAGACGCCTAAGACCTGATGTTTTCTAAGATTAGTGCTTAAAACTAAGATACACTCAGGGCCATTTTTACATCCATAATTCCACTCCTCCCCCTCCAGGAGATTGTTTACTTTCTTAATCTTTGTCCCTGGCTAAAGCAGGTTTGTTTTGGGCTTTTAGGAGAAGGCCTGGGCATCTGGCCACCACCTTTCCAACTTGGAAACATTTTCTTTCTTTCTCTTGCCTAATTCATATGGCTAGAACTTCTAGTACCATGCTGAATAGCAGAAGTGAAAACAGGCATCCTTGTCCTGCTCCTGAGCTTAGGGGAAAGGTCTCAGTCTTTCACCATTTAGTGTGGTATTAGCTGTGGGGTTTTTCATAAATGGCTTTTATCTTGTTGAGATAGTTCCCTTCTATTCCTAGTTTTCTGAGCATTTTTATTTAAAAAAAAAAAGAATGCTAGATTTTGTCAAATGCCTTTTTTTGCATCTATTGAGATGATCATGTTGTTTTTTTGTCCCTTTACATTAAGGTAATTACTGATGAAGCAAACCTTACTACTGCCATTTTGCTAATTGTTTTTGACATGTCATACTCTTTTTGCCTTCCTTTCCTCAATACTGTCATCCTTTCTGTCTAGATAATCTCTCCTAATGAGACATTTTGAATCATGTCTGATTTCCTTTTGTGTAGTTTTTAAAATATTTTCTTTGTGGTTACCATAGGAATTACATTTAACATTCTAAGTCTAATATACTTTAGTTTGTATTGATACCAATTTACCTTCAATAGCCTACACGTACATACTCTGCACCTATATCCCTCTGCCATTCCACTCTGTGTTGTCCTTGTCCTAAACTACAATTTTATACATTGTACGTCTAATAACAGATGTTTATGATTGGTTTTACGCATTTGAATTTTAAGCCATATAAGAAGGAATGGGAGCTGGTGCTGGCTCACACTCAACTTACAAAAGCTGAATCTTCAGTAGATTCTCCCTTCATCTGTCACTCCCATGGTTATTCTGATTGTCCAGTCTGGCTCCAAGCTTCCCACCTCATTCATTCCAGTCTGTTTTTCCAACTTACTCGGTTTTCTGGTGGAGGGAACAATCTCTACTCAATCATTTTGCATCTGCACTCCCCAAGGGATGTCATTTCACTTTTCTCTTGGTATTATTTGAAGCACAAAAGTTTTAAGATTTGATGAAATCCAACAAATATATTTTATTTGGTTGCTTGTGCTCTCAATGTTATATCTAAGAAGGTTTTGCCTAACTCAAGGTCACAAAGATTTACTTCTGTGTTCTCTTCCAAGAGTTTTAGTTTTAGCTCTAACCCTTATCTCTATGTTCCATTTTGAGTTGATTTTTGTGTATAGTGAGGGAGGTGTTCAAATTCATTCTTTTACATATGGCTATCTAGTTGTTCCAACACCATTTCTTGAAAAAGCTATTCTTCCCCCATTGAATTGTCTTTCCTCTCTTTTGAAAATTAATTGACCATAAATGAAAGGTTTATTTCTGAACTCTCAATTCCATGATCTATGTATCTATCATCACGCTAGCACCACACTGTCTTGATTATTATAACTTTGTGGTAAGTTTTGAAATCAGGGACCATGAGTCCTACAACTTTGTTCTTCTTCTTCAGGTTTGTTTTGGTTATTCTGGATTCTTTTAATTTTTTAAAAAATATTTTTATTATAAACAATGAACAAGCATACAAACATTTTTGACATACAAACATTCTTGACATACAAACATTCTTGACATGGTTACAATCAGTGGCTCGCAATGCCATCACATAGTTGTGTATTCATCACCATGATCATTTTTTGAACATTTGCAACTCTCCAGCAAAAGAAAGAATAAAGAAAAAACTCAAACATGCCATACCCCTTACTACTCCCTTTCATCGACCACTAGTATTTCAATCTGCTCAATTTATTTTAACCTTTGTTCCCCCTATTATTTATTTATTCTTTATCCATATTTTTTAATTCATCTGTCCATACCATAGATAAAAGGAGCATCAGACACGAGGTTTTCACAAATGTGACATGGTCACATTGCAAAAGCTATATCATTATGCAATCATCTTCAAGAAACATGGCTACTGGAACACAGCTCTACAGTTTCAAGTACTTCTTTCTTGCCACTCTAATACACCATAAACTAAAAAGGGGATATCTATATAATGCATAAAAATAACCTCCAGGATAACCTCTCGACTCAGTTTGAAATCTCTCAACCACTGACACTTTATTTTGTCTCATTTTTCTCTTCCCCCTTTTGGTCAAGAAGATTTTCTAAATTCTTTGATGCTGAGTCCCAGCTCATTCCAGAATTTGTCCCACATTGCCAGGGAGGTTTACACGCCTTGGGAGTCATGTCCCATGTAGAGAGATGAAAGGCAATGAGTTCGCTTGCTGTGTAGACTTAGAGAGAGGCCATATCTGAGCAACAAAAGAGGTTCTCTGGGGGTGACTTTTAGGCCAAATTTTAAGTAGGCTTAGCCTATCCTTTGCAGGGATAAGTTTCATAGGGACAAACCCCAAGATTGAGGGCTCAGCCTACTGATTTGGTTGTCCCCACTGCTTACAAGAATATCAGGAATTCTCCAAATGGGGAAGTGGAATTTTCCCCCTTTCTCCCCATTCCCCCAAGGGCACCTTGCAAATACTTCTTTATTCACTGTTCAAATCATTCTGGGATTTATTGAGGCATCACACTAACCTGGACAAACATACAATACCTCATGCTTTATTCAAAGTTCCATGTACTTATGGTGTTCAATTAAACAGTCCATACAAGTTAAATTAGGAAATGCACTTGTCAACATTTATATTTTGTACCAAATAAACATTTCTTGCTTTAGTCTCACAAAGAAGTTGAAGTTTTAAAATATGAATGACCATCTATTTTCAACACCCTGCAATATTTACATTCCTTTGTTCTTCTTCATGCAAAAACATTTTTTAATTTGTACATTTAGTTCACTATCATTGTACACTCTAGACATTCTTAGATTATACCATCTCAGTCTTTATCGTCTATCTTTCCTTCTGGTTTCATATGTGTCCCCAGCCCTTCTCCCTCTATCATTCTCACATTCAGCTTCATTCAGTGTACTTACATTATTGTGCTACAATCAGGTAGTATTGTGTTATCCATTTCTGAATTTTTACAATCAGTCCTGTTGCACAATCTGTATCACCTCAGCTCCAATTACCCCATCTCTACCCTGTTTCTATTTCCTGAAAATCTCTGTTCTTAACTGAAATTCTCCAAGTTCATTTATTAATGTTAGTTCATACCAGTGAGACCATGCAGTATTTGTCCTTTTGTTCCAGGCTAATTTCACTCAACATAATGTCCTCAAGTTCCATCCATGTTGTTACATGCTTCATGACTTTATTCTGTCTTACAGCTGTGTAATAGTCCGTAATAGTCCATCATATGTATATATCACAGGTTGTTTAGCCACTCATCTGTTGATGGACATTTGAGCTGCTTCCATCTCTTGGCAATTGTAAGTAATGCTGCTCTAAACATTGGTGTGCAAATTTCCATTTGTGTCCTTGTGCTCATGTCCTCTGAATATATCTAGCAATCGTATTGCTGGATCATCTGGCAATTCTATACTTAGCTTCCTGCAGAACCACCAAACTACTTTCCACAGTGGTTGTACCATTTTACATTCCCACCAAGAGTGGATACGTGTGCCTCTTTCTTCACATCCTCTCCAGCACTTGTCATTTTCCATTTTTTTTTTTATAATGGCCATTCTGGTGGGTGTGAGATGATATCTCATTGGGGTTTTGATTTGCATTTTCCTAATAGCCAGGGAAATTGAGAATCCTTTCATGTGCCTCTTCTGAGAAGTGTCTGTTCATGTCTTTCACCCATTTTTTAATTGTGTTGTTTGTCTTTTTGTTGTTGAGTTGAACAATATCTTTATATATTCTGGATACTAGACCCTTATTTGATATGTCATTTCCAAATATTGTCTCCCATTGTGTAGGCTATCTTTTCACTTTCTTGACAAAGTTCTTTGGTGCCCAAAAGTGTTCAATTTTGAGGACTTTCCATTTATCTATTTCTTTCTTCAATGCTTGTCCTTTTGGGTGTAAGATCTAGGAAACCACTCCTAGTACAGTTTTTAAAAGATGTTTCTCTACATTTTCTTCTAAAAGTTTTATGGTATTAGCTCTAATGTGTTTAGGTCTTTGATCCATTTTGAGTTCATTTTTGTATAAGCTGTGATATGGATCCTCTTTCATTCTTTTGCATATGGTTATCCAGTTTTCCAAGCACCATTTATTGAAGAGAATGTTCTGTCCCAGATGAGTTGGCTTGACTATCTTATCAAAGATAAATTGTCCATAGATGAGAGAGTCTATATCTGAACACTCTATGCAATTCCATTGGTCAGTATATCAATCTTTATGCCAGTACCATGCTGTTTTGACCACTATAGCTTCATAAAATCAGGTAGAATGAGACCTCCGACTTCATTTTTCTTTCTCAGGATATTTTTATCTATTCCGGGCCCCCTGCCCTTGCAAATAAATTTGGTTATTGGCTTTTCTACTTCTGCAAAGTAAGTTTTTGAGATTTTAATTGATATTGCATCTATTGTATACATTGTGTATATCTATTTAGGTACAATTGGCATCTTATATTTAGTCTTCCAATCCATGAACATGGTATGCCCTTCCATTTATTTAGGTCATCTATGATTTCTTTTAGTAATTTCTTGTAGCTTTTTTTGTATAGGTCTTTTGTATCCTTAGTTACATTTATTCCTAAATACATTATTCTTTGGGTTACAATTGTAAATGGAATTTTTTTCTTAAGTTCCCCCCTCAGATTGCTCATTACTATTGAATAGAAATACTACAGATTTTTTTTAAATTTTTATTAATAAAACCAATCAACATACAATATGAACATTCTTTTTTCTTTTTTTCATCACATAGTTGCATATTCATCATCATGATCATTTCTTAGAACATTTGCATCAATTCAGAAAAAGAAATAAAAAGAAAACAGAAAAAAAATTCATACATACCTTACCCTTTACCACTCCCTTTCATTGATCACTAGCATTTCAATCTACTAAATTTATTTTAACATTTGTTCCCCCTATTATTTATTTATTTTTAATCCATATGTTTTACTCATATGTCCATAAGGTAGATAAAAGAAACATCAGGCACAGATTTTCACAAACACACGGTCACATTGCAAAAGCCATATCATTATACAATCACCTTCAAGAAACATGGCTGCTGGAACACAGCGCTACATTTTCAGGCAGTTCCCTCCAGCCTCTCTGTTATGCCTTAACTATAAAGGTGATATCTATTTAATGCATAAGAATAACCTCCAGGATAACCTCTCAACTCTGTTTGGAATCTCTCAATCTTGACACTTTATTTTGTCTCATTTCTCTCTTTCCCCTTTCGGTCAAGAAGGTCCTCTCAATCCCTTGATGCTGAGTCTTAGCTCATTCTAGGATTTCTGTCCCACGTTGCCAGGAAGGTCCACACTCCTGGGAGTCATTTCCCACATAGAGAAGGAAGGGCAGTGTGTTTGCTTGTTGTGTTGCCTGAACACTACAGAGGTTTGTTTGTTTTTTTAAATTTTCTTTTAAATACCAAAAAACACCAAACAAATGCAAACATTCTTAACTTTTGATCATTCCATTCTACATATATAATCAGTAATTCACAATATCATCACATAGTCACATATTCATCATGATCATTTCTTAGAACATTTTCATCTATTCAGAAAAAATAAATAAAAAGAAAACAGAAAAAAATTCATACATACCGTACCCCCAC
>PVIY010032309.1:0-29104 GCA_004026745.1 Myrmecophaga tridactyla
GGAACAGGGAGGGGGAGGTAGTGCTCGGGAGGTGTGCGGGAGAGGTGGGTTGGGTGCACTTGGGGTGGGGGTGGGGGGCAGATGCGTGCACTGCTGGTGGGGTGGGGGAGCCTGGATCTCGGGGAATGGGAGCAGGTGATGGGGTTCAGGTGCATGGGGTGTGGGTGAATCGCTGGTCACGGGGCTGCGCCGGTGAGGGTAGTGCGCCCAGGGAACGCGGCCTGGCTTACTTCCTAGACCCACATTCCCATGTGCACTCCCGAGGGCTCCATGGCTCTGTGCCTCTGCACCAGGCTCCAGCTTTTTGCCTCTCAGTTCCTCGGCCTCTGCAACCAGGGCTGCCGCACTCCCGAGTCGTCGCCTCAGTTGCCCTCCTGTCCCTTTTCTAACTTTTCCGTGGACTAGGGCTCAGCTCTACCTAGTCTATTCGGCCATCTTCCTGCAAGTCTCCCTATTTGTATTTTTTTTAGGAGTAAATGAAAATTCAAAAATTGATTGTGGTGATGAATGCACAATTATATGATACCGAGAACCACTGATTGTATACTTTGGATGATTATGTGATGTGTGAATATATCTCAATACAATTGCATTAAAAAAGGCAAAAAGGAAAAATAAAAAGAATCATCAGGGAGTGTCTTTAAAATGTAGGATTCTTGACCATACCCTCAGAAATTCTGCTTCCCTAGCCCAGGCATGGGTCCCAGGAATCTGCATTTTTAGCAAGCATCAGATAAATCCAGAAGCACTTGAGGAAACACTCTGCTAGTCTTAAAATTCCTGAAGAGCGCCTGGCCCAGTGCTCCATATTCAGAAGGTGCTTAATAAATGTGCCTCAATTAAGGTTTCAGAAGTGCTAAGGCAGACTATGCAACATGCTATCCAGTGCCACCTAGTGACTGCCTGACTACATAGCAGGGACTGTTCTAAAGAAGAAGAAGGAGAGAGAGAGGACTCAGATGTTGACTTCAGAAATCTAGGCACAGACATGACAGCACTGAAATTCTCAGCAAGGTTTAGCAGCATTCTGAGATATGAATTCCGCATACTGAAACCACAGCGTTCAGTGTGTGTACCTTTTATCGGCGACATCATTTGCTCACCCAAACCAGTGAGACGGACACTGTCTCTAGCAGAGTCTCTATTTTGCCTTTCATTTCTCTGGTGTAGCTGCAGCATCCCCCTTCCTACGCTAGTCTGGTGCCAGCTGTGTTTTTATAATGCCATTAGTAGAGAAAGGCCAAATGACAGACAAATTTGGTAAACATCCACACACCTCAGGATTCCTTGCCTGTCAAGCATTCCCCAGAAATTTCAAGAGATTTAAGCATATGATAATCTGAGATGTGGGAGGGATTGCTGAGATTATTAAATTCAACACATTCACTTTGCAGAATGAAAAACTGTGGTTCAGAGAAAATAACTTGCTTTTCCTGTAAGATGGTGTCAGAGCCAGAACTTGAGCTCAGATCTGATTATTTACCTATTGGTCACCTCATAGAGTGACTCCTATTGATTTCCTACTGAATACCCATTTTCTCCTTTTCCCCTGCTAACATAAGTCTAACCTTTAGGGGGACAGCAATGCACCCAGCTGAAACGCTCAGTATATCAGCCACTTTTGCGGTAGGAGTGGCCAAGTGTCCCAGACTTTGCCAGTAAGATGCACACGGAAGTTCCTGGGTGGAGGTTCTGGGAAAGCTCTTTAAACAGGGACAGTCTTAGTTGGCACTGTTGTTTTTATTTTTCTTTTCACACTTTTCTCTGCACTCTGCCACCCTCTCTCTGCCTGAAATACACATGCAATACCTAGAGGTGAGACAGCTACTTTGTGATTCTGTGGGGGGAATTTCCACCTAAGGAAGGGAGAAGCCCAGTTCCTTTAGCAGCTTCCCTACTCCTTGACTGTGTACCCCTGAATTCCCTGTAAAATGAGGATAGGGACTTTTGGTTAAGGGGCTATGGTCCATTTCTGATACAAACAGCTTAATGCATTTGCTACAAGTCACTACTTCATTATCAAGTGGCAAACACAATACTGTGGGTCTTGAAGGAAAACAAAATTATCTCTCTACTGGGACAAGTCAACCTCTCCAGGTGTGGAGATGTTTTCAGAGGGGTTCAAGGACATCGTGCTGGTTTGAAAGGACATATGTCCCCTAGAAAAGACATGTTTTAATCTAAATCCCATTTCATAAAGGCAGAACAATCCCTATTCAATATTATATGTTTGAATCTGTAATTAGATCATCTCCCCGGAGATGTAACCCAATCAAGAATGGTTGTTAAGATGGATTAGGGGAGATATGTCTCCACCCATTTGGGTGGGTCTTGATAAGTTTCTGGAGTCCTATAAGAGAGGAAACATTTTGGAGAATGAAAGTGATTCAGAGAGAGCAGAGCAGAAAGACATAGCCATGAGAGGCAGAGTCCACCAGCCAGCGACCTTCAGAGATGAAGAAGGAACATGCCTCCCGGGGAGCTTCATGAAACAGGAATCCAAGAGAAGAAGCTAGCAGATGATGCCATGTTCGCCATGTGCCCTTCCAGATGAGAGAGAAACTCGGACTGTGTTCGCCATGTGCCCTTCCACTTGAGAGAGAAACCCTGAACTTCACCGGCCTTCTTGAATCAGGGTATCTTTCCCTGGATGTCTTGGATTGGACATTTCTATAGACTTGCTTTAACTGGGACATTTTCTCAGGCTTAGAACTGTAAACTAGCAACCCTTAAATCCCCCTTTTTAAAAGCCATTTTGTTTCTGGTATATTGCATTCCGGCAGCTAGCAAACTAGAACAGACATCTCTGAGCCTGAGAAAGGCCTATTTGAAAGCAGGCAAATCTCTATCCCCTTTAAGGACCATTTTTGCCAAGGGCAGAGGCCAGTGCTGGCTGGTTCCACCTGCTTCTCCCCAGCCAATGACTCACAGGAGTATCAGTTTGAGAGATCCCAACACTCCCTCCACTCCCACTCTCTTGGGGGTAAAATATGCCAAACTCATTTATATTCCTGCAAGTAGGTGAGAATAACATTCTAGGCCAACACCATTCAATAATGGAAGCTTTGTGCACAGTAGTGACAGGTGAGAGGAATGATTTCATTTTTCACTTTGACAATTGGGTGAAGCAGATTCCTGGCAGTTCTGCAAAGGTTTTATACCCACATAGTTACCCAAGGGATCTGCTTAGCAACCAAGAGATGCTGTAAGGAGAGAAAAAGCAAACTCTCCTCTTAGCAGCATCTGGTAGCTGAGATGCTGGAGTCTAATGAGGAGAGAGAGGGGCAGCCAGGGGCTGTCACTTACCCTGTCCCCTCACTGCCTCCCCCACCTTGGTCCCACTCCGAGCTCCCGGTGCTGCCAGCATCACTCCCTAGGAGGCTTGGGTGTGCTTTACTAGATTTCTTGTTTAACTCATTTTTTTTCTTATTATAAAATTCAACATCTTTGCTGGAGGCTTTGAGGGAGTCCAATAAATAGCAACCCTCTTCAATGCCTGGGTTTGAACTGAGAAATAAGATACACACAGACACACACAAAAATTGGTAAGCTGAATGTGACCTGTGCACCGATAGAGCTGATACTGAGGAATGTGACGTATCTAATATCTTTCTAATAGTGAAGCCCACTTCTGGAATTGCACTTGCCCCCACCTGCAAATGACAGTCCTTCCAGCTCTCCTCTCCTGCCGGGCAGTGCCCTTACCTGTCCTCTCACCATAACCTGGGCTGATCCCGAGGACATGTCAGCAGGTCCATTCCTCACAGGAAGGGGGCATCAGGAGCAGGGAATCCCAGGGCCTCTTCTAAACCCACCCATCTGCTAACTGCAAAGTAGGAGTCCCGGGGAGGAGTGATTTGGGGGCAGAGAGAAACAGCTGTGTTCCGTGACTTCACATGCAGGAAACTTTCATCAGATAGAGCCACCTTCCCCCAACCCAGTTATGTTTTCCATTAAAGATTTAGAAAATACAAAGACTGTATAAAAATATATTGAGATAAAGACTGAAAAATATAAGGAGTAAAATAAAAACCAGTAATAATCCTAGAGGCATACCATGTTTTTTTCTATTCTAAGGCTCTTATGTCTCACCTTCTAATGTTTCTTAAATTGGGATATGTCTTACAGTTGGTTTATATTTAATTTGTGCTGTTATTATTTCTTCTTAAAAGGCTTTTGTTAAGCCTCTGGTGTCTCTTTCAGTTGTTGGTATCTTAGAAATGAAGAAATACGGTAAATTTCAATTGTTTTTAAAAGATAAGGATTATACTAGAGCATCTTCCTGTGTCAAAAAAAGTTGCAAAAACATTATATCTAGTGACTGCAAAATATTCCATCATCTAGTAGAATGTATTTAACTAATCTCTATCCTTGGGCATTTAAGTTGTTTCCTTTTTGCCCCCCTTTAGTATTATAGCTAATGTTGCAATAAACTTCTGTGTCCCTAAATCTTTGCTCCAAATACAATTTTTTTCCTTTAAGAAATTGTCCTCAAATGCTGCATATTAGCTTGTTTAAAGCTCTTGTTTCATATTACCCAATCGTCCTTCAGAAAAGTTATCCAATTTATCTCCCCTCAGCATATATTCTCCAGCAGTGAATATTATTGGTCACCATTACAAGGATAATTTTCTTTTTTCTGGATTCCAATTTTGTCAGTCCTTAACTTCTATCCTGCTAATCAATGTCAATCATCCATCCTTCCCCACCTCCCAGCAAAGTCCAGCCCCTCCTCAGAGAAAGGGAAGAAGCCCAGAGGCCAAGGACAAGCAATGTGTGTTCATTATTGATGCACATTTTTCCATCAAATCCAACTGAGTGCTCGGACAGGTTAGGCTAACTGATGTGGAAACTTCAGCCCAGGTGAGCGGCAACCCGAAGTGGGCTGTGGTGACAGCAGGCAAGGAAGCGTCACAGCCCCCTTCCCTAGCGTCCATGCCCGCAGCTGCCCAGTGACAAGAAGGCCCTAGGGGAAAAGCGCGGCCCGTGATGCAGGGAGGCGGTGGAGTTATCTCGGTGCCTATAGCTGGGCTGGTTTAGATTCCTCCCTGCCCACCGTTCTCTGCTCTCTCTGCCCCGCAGAGAGCCTGTTTGGGTTGGGAGGAAACTTCAGCTTCTTCCAGAGGCCAAGAAGAGCCACTTCTGAGGGTGCCATGCTGTGTCTTGGTCCCCATCTAGCAGCCCCGGTACCAGCAGTGGGGAAGCTCTAGGCCTGGGCTCGATTCCATGCAGCACACTGTATCGAGTATATCCTACTAAGGCCGGTATTTCGTGCTGCAGAAATACAAGGTTTTAATTCTGCCTAGTGCTTTTTAAGAAACATTTTTAAATTGTGAAACATAATATGTATGCATGAAAAGTGATATGTTGCAAAGTGCAGTTCAACAAGTAGTTATAGAGAAAATTTTCAGGTTAGGGATGGGTTACAGTTCAACAGTTT
The DNA here is from genome assembly GCA_004026745.1 of Myrmecophaga tridactyla. Taxonomy (NCBI): domain Eukaryota; kingdom Metazoa; phylum Chordata; class Mammalia; order Pilosa; family Myrmecophagidae; genus Myrmecophaga; species Myrmecophaga tridactyla. The sequence goes on from PVIY010032309.1 coordinate 5,441, forward strand.
CAGGTATTTCTTTCTAGCTGTTCTAATATACTAGAGACTAAAAAGAAATATCAAATGATGATTCCATAGTCATACTCATTTGTTAAATCCTATCTTCTTGGTTGTAACTCCTCCTTCTTCTTTGATCCTTCTCCCAATCTTTAGGGGTATTTGGGATATGCCCATTCTAACTTTTTCATGTTGGAAAGGGGTGTCAGCATTATGGGATGAGGGATGCAACTGGATGCTCTTGGAGAGACTGGGACCTCTGGGTTTCAGGGCTATTCTGGCACAGAAACAATCTGGACGTTTTAAAAATTTTTCTGAAAAATAAACTTAGTGAGTGAAACTTTTCTAGAGTCTCAGAGAGAGCCTTGGGTATTCTTTAAGGTTTATAGGAATACTATTGGTGGGGCTTAGCATACCATGGCCATCAGCCACATCTAGCTGAAGCTTGCACACAAGTAGCCTCTGTAATAGCCTCTCAACTCTATTTGAAATCTCTTAGCCTCTGATACCTTATTTTGTAACATTTCATTTCCTCCTTTTGGTCAGGAAGGCGTTGTTGATCCCACAATGACAGGGCCAGGCTCATCTCTGGATATCATGTCCCATATTGGTGGGGAGGGTAATGAATTTCCTTGCACTGTTGGGCTTAGAGAGAGAGAGAGAGGCAGCATCTGAGCAACAAAAGAAGTTTCCTGGAAGTAACTCTTAGGCATAATTATAGATAGGTTTAGCTTCCCCATTACGAAAATAAGTTCATAAGAGCAATCCTCAAGACCAAGGGTTTGGCCTCCTGACTTGGGAGTCCCCAATGACTGAGATAGTATTAGGGGTTTTCCCCAGTGGTAAAGCTCAATATTTCCATATCTTTCCTCCTGTCCCTCAAGGGACTTTGCCAATAATTTTTAATTATCTGTTCAGCATACTCTGAGATGTATACAAGTATTGCCTTAAGCTATACAGAATTACAAGCTCTTATTCCCATTTTGGACTCTTTGTGTTTGGGTTGTTTAAATGAGCCATCCAGACTGGGTGAGTTAGATTATGTGCTACAGAAAATTTAGGTTTTGGACAATGTAAACCTCTCTTCCTTTGGTCTTATACACAGTAGATGAAGTTCTAAAATACTGACAATGTCATCCTTACTCCTGTATTCTGATTCACCTTAGCCCCTACCCAGTTGGCTTCATTCTTATCTCTAATTGAAGTCTGATCTCTTTCTCAGTTTCATTAATGGTTGTTGTATGCAACAATGCTGACTTTCAGAACTACAGAGCTCCAACTCCGAGTCTTAGGTATTACATAGGTACCCAAAGTTTCAGGGAGATATCAGGTAATACATATAGAGCACAGCATCTCCAAATTTAGAAATAACATTTGCTGCTCTACTTTGCTAATACTTTTTGATTATCAGTCCAACATACTCTGGAATGTATCTGGGTATTACATTAAAATTTCAAGAATTGCAAGACCTTGTTCCCAATTCTAGGCTCCATGTGCTTAGATTGTTTAAATGAGCTGGCCAATTATCTAGTGCCTTTTATGGTATGAGGTCCATAGATTAACAACCCCAACCCCACCAGGTCCACATTTGCTACAGTCCAATCTGCCTCTGCCTGTGATCCCTGAGGAGTCAACATGTGCTGTCCACCCCTTGGGTATTGATGGGAGACCCTTCTGGGGGAGGGGCAGCATGTGCTGACTCCTCAGGGATCAAGGCAGAGGCAGACTGGACTGTAGCAAATGTGGACCTGGTATGTTTACCCAAATAATCTTTAATTCTTGGCTCCCCAGAGAATAATGTACCCAAACAAAATGAAGCTTACAGCATTCCGCTGCAGGATGATTTCCACACAGGTCAAGCAGGGAATTTTAGGCTAAATACCCCCCAAATCAGATGTCATTCTTTATCTGCTTCTCCACTATGGAAACTCTGGGTCCAGATTCACTTACTGGACTCAGAGATAATAGGGGGTTTTAGGTGAAGCTTTATAGGGTGCTTGGGCTTTTTCTTGGTAAGATGGCAGGTAGGCTGAGCTCCTCCAAGACACGTCAGTTTCTGTTTTAACAGTTTCAAGAATTAAGGGGATTTCATAGGACTTCTGCCCTGGGATAGGGCTCACCGATGAAAGAACTGAAGGAGTAATCTCAAGAGTCACTTCCAAGGACAGTGGACAGGGCCGGTGTTGAGTTGTGGGATAATAGGGCAGGTCCCCCATGGGGAAGACAGCTGACCTTGGGGGTTCCTGCAAAGGACTCCAGTGAGATTAGGGGAGAAATTGCCTAGAGTTGGGCATTTCATCAGGACAACCAGGTTGAGTGTTGAGCTAAGCATCTTCCAGGACTCTAGTCTCTTTAGAATGACATTTTATCCACCCGTGACAGAGCAGAGGCAATTGGGGAGGCTTAATCTCAAACACAACCCTACACCCCAAAGATCCTCAGCGCACAGGAGAGGCAGTAAGGAGGTCAGCAGGTCTATTTTTCCTAAAGCGTCTTTTGTGTAGAGATTTACTGCCTGAGAGAGGGCTGGGGATTATTCCCCCGAGCACAAGGAGGAGCCTGCAGGGGAAACTGTAGGGAAGGAGACTTGCAACCTCCCCTATGGGGGTGGGGGGCTTCCCCAATATTAACATTTCAGAGACTATAACTGCTGATGGCCATTTGAAAACCAAATCATGGAATACAAAAAAAAAACCACATAAGAAGGAGGGAAAGCTCATGACAAAGATCTAAATCCAACAATAAACGAAAACTAAAAAGTTAAGATGGGCTTGAAAGCAAACATTTTAAACAAGAAAAGACATTTTAAAATAAGCTTAAGTATAAGAAATGGTGTTTAAAATTTCAAGATTAATACAGAGAGAAGAAAAGAACTAAAATAAATTAGGTTAAAAATGAGAGAAATAAAAGACTTCAAATTTAAATAATAAAATTTTGTATACGGAAAGCTGGGGGAAAAGTTACAATTCCAATAAAGGAATTTCAACTGTTTTAAAAAGAGAAGATACAACCAGATGAGAATCTAAAAATAAGAAAAATAGCTGATGTCCAATAAGAGATTCCCAGTGTAAGAAATGAAGCTATACAGGATTAAAATGAAAAATGAGATGAAGATCAAAAACATGTTTGTAATGAAGCTAACAAAAATATTAAGAACTGGAGAGGCAAGAGAAATTTAACTTGTAACTACAAGTTAAAAGGAACAAATACAGAAGAAATGAAAGTGAAGAGTTTTTAAATGTAGAGAGAGGAATAAAAGACAAAGGGGTGAAGAGGAAACAGAGCGGGCAATAAATTCTAGCAGAAAGTTCCAGAGGCCAGGCCTGTTCCTCGTTGGGGCTGGCCTTCAGTTTAAGTTGTGCCATTTATTTTTTGTGGGTAAAGAGCCAAGCAGCAGAATTATCAGCTCTTGGCGTTCTGTCCTATAGACATTCTCCCTGTCCTAGAGGGTGCCCTCTGAGGCTCACGGCTTGGTCTGACCCAGACAGTATTTCTCCTTTGCTCCTAATTCAACATACCTACATGGCAGGCCCTAAAACAAAAGGAATTTTCAGAGCTCTGCAGAATCAGGGGAAACAGCCCTGGATTCTGCTGCAGCCCGTTCTCCCTTTCTTATACTCACAGGAAAATGAGAAGACATGGGATTGGGAGAAGAGAAAATCAAACATGGATTGAGGGTAAAACGTCTAGAACTGTGAACTCTTCACTAACACCTCCTTTTTATGTCTTCTGCATCAGAGCCTAAATACCAGTGGCAGGAAGTTCAGCTTCTCAGAGTTGCTAAAACTACCCCATATGTAATCATATATTCTTACTGTATTGGCTCAAAATTGTGCAGAATAAAGCATAACCTAAAGAGAAACCAAAAATAGTTACAAGGTTTCCTTTGCCAAATTTCCTTGAAAAATGTAAATGCGTGAACATTTAAAATTAGGAAATCAGTTACCAGTATTTGTTGAGTACGTTGGGTTTGCTCCCTGCGAGCTTCTCTGGGAGCAATGAGGACAGACTTCCTGGCCCCGGGATACATGGCAGAGAGGCACAAAGCACAGGCCTGGCAATTTTTTTTTATTATTATTATTACCATGACTTACTTTTCATCAGTCTGATAGCCAAACAACATATTTTGGGGATTCTCATTCCGCCAGTGTCTCTCCTTTGCCCACTACAAAGATACCTCAGTCTCCATCCCTCAACCCCCAGAAGATATTTTCGAAGCAAGTAGATGTTTTACGAAAGCCTTGTGCCTTGTTTCTATGTCCTTAATTTGCTTTCAGTGGCGCTGCAGGTCTCACTATACAGCCTGAGCAGCAGCAGGTAGGAACCGCTGGTAAGCACTTGACTTGAATTTTAGAATTAATTTCAGATTATCTGAATTATCTGTATCTGTTTAGTATCATGTAGTCCCGTTTCTCCAAGCCCCATTGGCCTCTTGGAGAGAGAGAAATCCTATTAACTATGACAACCCACATTTCATTGATACCCCCACACCCACCACCCCAACAAATGTGGGACATGGAGTCTCAAACTCAACTCCAAGTCTCCTCCAGTTTTCTGGGAGCAGCACAAACACCACCTTATCACCTAAGTCCTTATGTTCTTCCCTGTTCCCCTCTTTTATGTCTACCGCTAACACATCCACTGGAGGAGCTGTGGGTCACCATGCTGCCAGGGCCCGTGGTCTGTGGCAGGACAGCTGGCCATGGGGAAGCAGTTCACATCCCCCCCCTTGACCCCCTGAACCCTCCTTGTGAAGAAGTTGGCAAAGGAATGGCCACTCTCTATGACTCACTCCCAGATGGCAGCCCCTGGCCATGCCGCGCACCTCTGCTAGTGCCCAGCAGCACAGCCTGGAGCTGCAGAGTAGTAGTTGTCCCCAGGAGTCCTTACCTGCCCAGGACTCAGGTGTGTGGCCCACCAGAGGTAGGGATAATGCTCCCTTCCCACACCGGAACGGGCCTCATTACCTGCACACAGAGCAGCACTGCCTGAGCCCTTTCCTGAGCTTCTTCCTGGAACCTCCTTCTCCATCAGGCTGGACCCACCACCATGGAGACCAAGAAGACGGCGTGACCCAGACACCGTGCTCCCCGCCGAGGATGCAAGCCCTCTCCCCACGCTTTTCACGATAAAAAACCTTCCTGCAATCATCTTCCAGTAGGCCCTCCCCCCACTCGATCCAACATGATCCCGAATGCTGATCCCATCTCAGCCTCATCTGAGATCCCTGCTCCAAGCTGAAAATTAGTTCTGGCACCATCAACAAGGCGCTTGTCCCCTCTGGGTCCAGTCTCTTCATCTGTAAAGTGTGACATGCCCTTTGCACGCCAGTCATGCATGTCAAAAAGAGCTCATTGAAGACCAAGACTTTTAAAAAGTGTCAGCTCTATAAAATACTGAGCTGGAAAAGGAAGTGGGAGCTGATTGCTTCATTTTCTTTCAGCATAGGGTGGCAAGCTTGTGGGAAGGTTGGCTTCCTTCTTCCTAATTCAGCCTGGATGGCTTAGTTCAGTCTTTCTTTAACACCTGATTAAATTTTAAAGATTAAACTTGACATGAATTTTTTCTAGACTTTAGTAGTATCTTGCCAAGAGATTTTTAAATGTCATAGATATTGGAAGTAGGGGTATGGCGGTGGGTTGAACAAGTAGGCAGGCATTAGGGGAAAAAGAAAGAAAACAGAGGGTATCTGTTGTAAAATAAATAACAGTGTATTGCACCTATATAGAATATACTAGAGAAGTGCAAGTAAATTAGTTCACTAGTGTGTGAAGCAAAGCCGCAGCAACGCCCGGCTGTGAGGTTGGCAAATACAAGAACCAGTGCCACCGTGTCCTCAGTGCCTGAAGCCACAGCACGTTATCTCCAGTGGATCACGGTACTCTTTCCAGCTGGGCTGAGAAATGAGCTCACGTTCCTCTCAACAAAATGCTTAAAGGTTTGGATTGGAGTTGGCATCCTGAGTGAATCTCATTTTTTTATGCGAGATTTACAGATGTGATGGATGTCGTTGGACCAGGATATCCCACCTGCTGTGGCAGCAGCAGTAGCTGGGAGTTGCCAGCTTAGATAGAAAAGCAGCTATGGGACCATCAGCTGGAGGAAACTGCCTCCTGAGATGTCCAGGCAATTGTTGGTGCCCATGGGAGGACCACGTACCAAGGTAGACCGAGAGAGAGAGGGGGCCAAGCCCTGCTGCTGGAGGGTCCCAGGGGCGCTTCCCTCCCCTGCAGCCCTCCCCACCTCACAGATGCACACACAGCACGCGCTCACACACACACACACACACACACTCACACCCCATCTCCTCAATCGCACCACATATTTAAATATTTGGCTATTTAAATGTAGATTAATTATAATGAAACTTTTTTTAAAATTCAGTTTCTTTGGTCGCACATTTCTAGTGCTCAATAGTGGCATGTGGCTAGCAGCTACTGTTCTGAATAGCGCAGCTACACGACATTTTCATCATCACAGAAAGTACCATTGGAAAATCCCAAAGTGTATCCCCCTTATAATACTGTTTAATTGCCTGGCACCACGGGCTGCCTTCTTCCCCGGTGGGAGTTAGTACAGACATATTGATAGAAAAATTCACTTCTTGTCTCCTTTCCTCACCTTCACCCATGCAGACAGGAAATCGGGCTGGGGAAATGAAAAAGAGAAAACACACAATTTCAATAATTGAAATTATTTTTCTTTGACATGAAAGTTACAGGAAGAGCAGATGGCTTTTTTTTTCCCAAATGAAAATCTGGGATAAAAGAGAAGGAAAGAGCCGAAAAACAAGCCTCCAGACTGCTGTTGATTTTTCCTGACCACCCCAGCCAACTCAACGGGCTACTTGTTTCTGTTAAATACACCAAAATTCTTCAGTTGAAGATGTCAGTTGCAGGGAGAACTCTTACTTTTACATGCAGTTGAAAAAGAAAGAGGCTTGCTTTTACCGAAGCGTCTTATGATTCAGCCATCTCCATCCTGCCCGCCTGTCAGTTGTTTGTAGATGAGGAAGAACAGATAGTTTTGACCTTGGAGTTGCTCCGTGGGATTTTCTGCAGATGGTTCTCGATAATAAGGTGTTTGCTCATTTGTTTCGGGGTTCTTCTATTTCAAAATAACAGTGCAGCCAAATTGACCCATGGGGAGAAAACAGATTAGGCAGAAAATAGCATCTCTTTAGATTTCTTACTCTAATGCACTCAGATTCGATCTCCCTGTGAAATTGCCCCACCAAGATGCTGGCACTAACAAAGCAGGGCAGGCCACAGAGGTCAGGCAGATACCTTAGTTCTGGGCAGGCACACTCTCAAGGCCAGGAAAGTCAGCTGAGGCTGAGGACAAGCAAGGGCCATGGGTTTAGAGCGAGAGGCCAAGATCCAGAGCCCAGGAGGTCAGTGGAGGGTAAGCCCAGACCTTTCCTGCAGGCTGGGCGGGTGGCTTAGAGCTGGGCAGGCCGTTTCCCCACCAGGCCAGTATGGGTGGCCTCAAGTCCATGGGTTACCTAGAAGTGTGTCCTGCCCCTGATTGAGGCAGAGAAAGAGAAGGAATCCTACTGTATCAGAGCCAAAGGGAGTTTCGGATTGTCTCCCAGGGTCCCCAAATTTGCTTGAAGATAAGAAATGCTTTGCATGCTTGCTAAGCACAGAATCCTGGGGCCCAAGCCATATCTCACCTGGTAAAGCTTGTTCACTTAAGATTTTTAATAAGCACCTCATGTGACTCGGATCTCAGGGAAACCTAGGAAATGCTCATCTAGTGCTTTCAAGCTGGGCTCACAGAGCCCAGAGGCCTCTCAATGCTTCTTTAGGATTGCTGAAGGAAGGAGCTGAGATTGGAAGGAGAGGGACCAGGGGTATGGAACTCCAGGCCCTCCACCCCTGCTGCAACGTCACAATGGTCAATAATAATAATAGCAAATATTTATCAAAATCTTGTGTGCTGAGTGCTGTGCATGGAACCTGCCCAAGATCACAGGACTAATAAGTGACAGAGCTAGAGATTGAACTGTTAAATTCCTTACCATTATGTTACACTAGCCTTGGAGAAGCTCCACATTTGTGTTTGTTCTGTATATTATTGGGCTCCTTGATGTATCTAGTTTACAAAATGCGTTCCATTGCTAATAGTTTTGAAAACACGTATGTAGTGTGATCCCTACCTCTTATGCAAGAGGAATTGAAGGCCCAGGGAGGTGAAGACCTGTGGTCATCAGGGTACAAAATTGGGGCAAAAATTTGGTGGTCTGGACTGGACAGTGACTTCTCCAAGAGAGGCTGGCTCTGAACTCAGATCATCTCTGAGCAAGCAGGGGGTCTTGGGTCAGCATGGTCTTGACATTTCCACCTGCCAGACTGGAGGCTGCCACCTGATTTTCTAAGGCTGGAAGCCACCATCAACTGAGAGAGAGTTATGGCCTCTGCCGAGGGCTTGGTGTGGTACTAGGGCCCTTTAGCCAAAGGAGAAAACAAAGGTCACAGTTTACTGTGAGTAAATTTGTCACACGGGCCCATAACTCCTTTGTCAGCCTACCACAAATCTCTACGACTGCAAATGAATCGGATTCTTTTTCATTCCTGCTCTAATTAATATTTCTGTGGCTTGGGGCTTCCAGAAAGGGTAAAATATTTTCTTCCAGAGGTGGCTGTATTTCAGGTGACAGTGACTTATTTCTTCTTCCTTGGGACTGGTCCATCAATCACTGGGAGATGTTTTGCACTGACAGGTAAATGCATTTCTCAGAGCAGTGGCTTCTCCTACTCGCACAAGCCAAGGCCAGGCAATCAGGAAAGGGCTTGAGGAGGAGCCAGTCCCTTCCAAAACCAAACATCTGGGAAATGAATGTACTCGTTCTCCGCTTTGACAAGGGAATGGACACATTGAGAGTGGCCTCTGAGTCCTGTTTCTGGAACATTTGGGTTTTGGTCAGCCTAACATCTCTCTAAGGGAAAGAAGAAAGTCTTATAAACTACATACTTGTTGTTTGTGGAATCCAGCAGAGATTCCAAAAGGATTTATTTGATTGAGTATCTAAGACTCACTGTTTATTCCAAGGCAACTGTCAAGAATTATCCTTCCAGGCTGAGAAATCAATTTTTCTCACTTGGCTGAAATGGTTTGTGCTGGTTTGAAAGGATGTATGTCCCCTAGAAAAGCCATGTTTTAATCCTAATGCCATTTTGTAAAGGCAACCGTTTCTTCTAATCCCTATTCAGTACTGTATGTTTGAAACTGTAATTAGATCACCTCCCTGGAGATGTGATTTAGGGAGTCACATCTTGATGTGATCTTGATGTGATCTTGAGTGATCAAGAGTGGTTGTTAAACTGGATTAGGTAGAGACATGTGTCCACCCATTCGGGTTGGTCTTGATTAGTTTATTGGAATCCTATAAAAAGAGGAAACATTTTGGAGAAAGTAGGAGATTTGGAGAAAGCAGAACAATATAGCCACAAGAAGCAGAGTCTATCAGGCAGCAATCTTTGGAAATGAAGAAGGAAAACGCCTCCCGGGGAGCTTCGTGAAGGGAAGCCAGGAGAGAAAGCTAGCAGATGATGTCATGTTCACCACATGCCTTTCCAGATGAGAGAGAAACCCTGACCCTGTTTGCCATGTGCCTTCTCACTTGAGAGAGAAACCCTGAACTTCATCGGCCTTCTTGAACCAAGGTATCTTTCCCTGGATGCCTTTCATTGGACATTTCTATAGATTTGCTTTAAATGGGACATTATCTCGGCCTTAGAACTGGAAACCAGCAACTTATTAAATTCCCCTTTTAAAAAGCCGTTCCATTCTTGGTATATTGCATTCTGGCAGCTAGCAAACTAGAATAAGCTTTACATAATGAATGTTTGAGAGACATCTTCATTCTGTAGGAAAATTCTGGAATAATGTGTACCTTGACATGTATTCCCTGTTGGAGGGCTTACATTAAACCAGGATCTTGGGGGATCTCGACTCCTTCTATATCCTCCTTGTCACGTCAGGTTTCTAAAGAAGGTTATGCCACCAGCTAGCCTTTAGGGATCTCTTCTCATTGCACCACAGATGGGCTGCAGAGAACTTCTGCTTGCATTTTTCCGATTCATTACATTCATGATATATCTTAACAGAAAATCTCAAGCCCAGGCAACACTGACCAAGGACTCTGACTTTTGTGGCACAAGCACAACTGTAATGCCAACCACCTGTAAGAAAGAGAAGGAGGACTGCTCGGTAGACGAAACAAGGGCGGTAAGAACAAGATGTATCTGGAGGGGAGCAGTACACATGCAGGGAGCCTGCATGGGGTGGAGGTTAAGAGCAAGGGCCACAATGCGGAGGCTTCAGACAGACCTGGGTTTGAATCCTGGGTCGGTCACTTATCAGCTGTCTCTCCACATGCAAGTTCCTTTCTCTAAACTTTGGTGGCTTCTCCTGAAAATAGAATCTACTTCACAGAGTTGTTAGAATTGAATGAGGCCATGGAGATACAACATTTAGCACTCTACCTGCCCTACATAGTACGTGCTCGATAAATGTCAGCTCTTATGAGCCACTCCTTCTTAGACTCCAACTAGGATGATGTCACCTGACCGGTGCAGTTCCATTCAGCCCTGACCGAGATGTCTGACCCGCTGGACCACCCTGTTTTCCAAGGCAGCTGGCAAGTGGAGTGGACTACTTTAACCTGCTATAAGATGTTGATTCCAACTTCCTGAGAGCAGGAGGATTGGGAGGCACGTGACTAACTCTGGCTGAAGTCCTCCTTCATCTCCTGCCATTTCAGGAGCATCCCCTCCAACAGGGAATACATGTCAAGGTACACATTATTCCAGAATTTTCCTACAGAATGAAGATCTCTCTCAAACATTCATTATGTAAAGCCTATTCTAGTTTGCTAGCTGCCAGACAATTACATTCAGATCTGCATTTTACAGAAGAGCTGCCTTGCAAGGGCATCTCCTCCCTGCTTCTTCCACCCTCCAAGGCACAACACAGGTCTCGTTTTCAGTCTTCCAAGAGGGCCTGGGGGGGCCTCAAAAGGTGGAGGAATTCCTCTAAGATAAATACCCAAATGGTGAGAGTTATTAAATCTGGCCGTGTCTAAAGTAAAGCCCTGGCCCGCTACTGTCTTCTACCCCATGGCCCACTCAATCTGGCCTGCAGAGGGAGAAAAAGCAAACACTCTGGCACTGCAGGGCAAGGAGAGCCTATGAACTGCAGGGAATGTTCCCCGGCCAGAGCCCCAGAGGCTGCCCCTGGGCTGGTGCAGCTGTCTAATGAAAGACCTCTTTCGTAATCAGTGTGCAGTGAAAACGTACCATTTGCATTTATAGCAACAGTGAAGCCACCTGCTATTTAAAGGCCCTCCTCCTCTTCTTCCTCACCCCAGGGCTGAATCTTCCAGCTCACTCCCTCCGCCAGCTGTGTCTTGTCAAAGTTCCAACCTCCTCCCTCAGAAACATAGCTGTCCCCGGCCGTCCGCCCCGTGTGCATTCCTTTTCATACTCTTCTCTGTCTGGAGTCTCGGCTTATGGCCTCACCCACAAAAATAGCTCCAGCGAGAGTGGTCAGCTGGGGGGGAACTAGGTGTACCCTCTCGGGTGAAGAGTAAATAGATGATGAATTTCCTTCTAGGCCCAACTCCCTGATTCACTCTCCACCGCGTCCCACACAGCTCCGGCTGAGTCAAGCGCTGACAACTGAGAGGGTGGCAGAGGAGAGGAGAAAACGCTGCTGCACAGACAGGAACACAGGAACCCGGAGTAAAAGGAAGGGCCTCAGAGCAAACAGAAGGAAGAAAGAAAAACAGAAAGACAGATGCAGCAAAACCTCAATTAGCCAGCAGGCTTGGGGAATGGGGTGTTTTAGTTAATGGAAGTTTCTAGCTAGCTATGAACAAAGCCAAAATCTTTTTATTTTAATCCTTCATTTAGAAAAGCTTTCTGCATAATGTTGGCTCACTTTCTTCTGTCACGTACGGATGGGGACATGGCATCTCAAAGGGCAGCGGTCCCTACACGAGGGCCAGTTGCACTGTGGGTAATGTGGAAAGAAGAGTCCCAGCCTGGGCAAAATATATGTCGGACTCCCTCATTTATCCTGAAAGCACAATCACTGATACAAACCTGCTTTGTCATGTTTTTTATTTATCTTAAATAATGGATTGCTGATATATGCTTTTTTAAGTTTAGCTGCGCAGTTACATTCCCATTCAGTCTTCAAATCTCAGTATCACCTCCCCTGTGCAGCCCTCTTGACTGATCCTTCTCCTCTCCCCTTAGACGCTCCAGTTATTTTCCTCTCCACTTGGCATACTCTGTGTAAATAATCTGCTAATACGGGTTACAGTGGGAGGTGCCTGGGGATGGGGGGGGGTTTGTCTATGAGCCCGCTTGTTAAGAGGCTGAACTCCGTCTATTTTTCCTGGTGAGAGTTATAAATGTCAATGACCTGGAAACTCCCAGAGAGCAGAAGACAAGTCCTGTTTCACTGTTATACCTCCATCCCATGGCAGGGAGTTAAGGGAGGGAAGTAGAGAGGAAAAGAAGATGGGAGAAATTCTATAAACATAGAATTCTCCACAGTAATAGGAGAGGGAGAGAAATCATTTATGGGCTTGGTAATTTAATCTTAACTTTGAGAAGACATATGCCATGTCTGCTTCCTTCGGATCTGTAAAACAAAGTGCCTCCTATCATGTTTCTGAGTTTTGAAGCAACCCAGAAAGATAATGTTTCCTTTTTCATACAAAAAAAATCGATTACTATATGTACTACTATAGGGGTTAGGGGTAGGATGGGAATTTAGGGAAGAAAATTCGTAAGAATTTATTAAGAGCCAAATAGAGATGGTGTCAGATTCATGGATATTGGATCTAAAGATAGATTCGAAACCAACCAAAAGCTAGATGGTCAATTTTTCTCAACATTTGCTGAGCCTCTCTTCTGTGGGCCATAATTGAAAATCATCCAAACAGTTCCCTTTGGGCCAAGACCTATTAGTGAGAATGAAATTCTGAGTTAAACAAAGAGGGGTGTAGGGCACTGTTGTTGCATCCAGTCACACAGCCCTGGCTGCACAGTGGCTCTGGGCTGTGAGACAGCTGGGTGACCATTGTCTTTGGGCCATTTGCAGTGAGAGACCACAGGAGGGGTGGGTAATATCTGGGGGATTAGCTCCATCTACCCTCAGCTCAGCAGGAAGTCCACATCCCTCTTCCCCAGGCCTCCTCCTGGTGGTGTGGCCCCCAGCAATCCCTGGCAGCCACAGGCCCCGTTGCCCATGATGTCAAGAAGCCTGATGATCCTTTCAACAGCCCTTTGGGAAGGACCTATGTGTTACTTAAAAACAAACCAACCAATAATGCTCCTGCACTACGAGTTTTATGGACAAGGGAATGCCTGGCAAAGGCCTATTGTAGTACTTGTCACACTGTCCTTCAGGAATTCCAAGGTAGATGGTGTGTAATGCCAACATGGCAGACAATCTACCAATTGTGTTTACATGCCTTGACCATGTCTGTGGAGCATTATCCACAGAAATGCAACAGAAAACACAGAGGACCTTTTCTCAGCACGTCCTGTTTCCTCTAGACTCCTGGAGGAAAGGGCCTGCTCTTATTTTTTCTGCAGCCACAATATCTAGCACAGAACCTAACAAAGGGAAGGTGCTCAACAGATGTCTCCTGAATGAATACAACAAATGATCTTCAGAATTAAAAAAGAATGGATAAAGTCTGGCCCACTGTCTCTTTGCTTCTCTTTCATAGGGATGAGCTCAACTGACTCTCCACACTGTCCCCAACAGCTCACCAGTAACTTAGCAGCAGATACTCCAGAGGGAAAACAGCCTGTTTCTCATCCCAGCAAGCCAGAAAACACAAGAGTCTGTCCCAAGAGCATGAGAGCTCTGTCCCAAGCCCACTTAGACGTAATTTAATTCATTCCTCCTTCCATCCCTTCTGGCTTGGATGACCAATCCTCTTGTTTTGCCTGAGTGTGAGGGGCTTTCCAGGCAGAGGACTTACAGTGCTAACACTGGGAAAGTTCTGGGCAATCCTGGACAACTTGGTCTCTCTACTCTCTTTTCCCTTCCAGAAACATTGAATGAACTGCACGTGGGTTTGGCCCTGAACTAGGCCCTGGAGACATCAAGAACAAGATATAGTTTCTGCTCTCAGCAATCTCGCAGTCTAGTGGGATGGACACACAATAGACAAGATATTAGAGTACCCAGGAGAGGCTGGAACGGTGAGAGAGAGGATGAGGTGAAATCAGAGAAGCCTTCCTCAGAAAGGGACATCAAAGAGTGTCAGAATAAGAAAATCTATTCAGATTAAACCCATCCAGTCCCCTCAGGGAGACTGAGATAAACACCCCCTTAAGGGGTGGGAGATTGTTCTACAACAGTACTCACCTATCCAGGGGGTCCTGAAGAATCAAGAAAGCTTTCATGGTGATTGATGACAATGTTGGATTATGGTGTATTCACATAATGACACCAGGAAAGTTACAGACCCAGCCATGTCAGGATGCGGTGACTGGCTTTACTCAGGGAAGCAGAGCTGATTACCGAGGCAAACCCTTCAGTCAGGAGTAAGGAGTGTGCTTAGAGTTTTTCAGTTGGTAATGCTAATTGCATTTCCATCCCTTCTCCTCAGCTTCATCCCTCCCTTTTGTATCCTATATTCCTCTTCCTCACCGCCAAAATATAAGTAAGATCTTGGCCAGGGCACAAGCCAGGAGGCCAGTTTGATTCTTTTCTTACTATACCTTGAGCCTTGACTTGCACCAGATCTGGGACGCAGAGCCTGATAAAGCTGGAGTTGGGGGTCTCTAGGACTTTTCAGCCAGGATTTCAGAGTCTGAGTTTCACACCCCATGTGGGCCGCTCTTGAGCAAGTTCATCTCCATCTTTCAGATGGTGGGGGAAGGACCTTAGATGTGGGGTGGGTTTCTCCCTACAGCTGCTTCTTAGTTTGGGTCTTCTCATGTTACTCTTGAAATAGGATAACTTCTGGTCTCTGATTTTTCTAGCTTTAGACACTCTCTGCCCTGGGAATCTTTGCTGGTTACAGTGGTTGCTGATGCCAGATGCTGATAGGTACATCTGGGATTGTCTTGTAGTGTTCTTTCAGCTTCTGTGTCTATGCACTGGCAGCACGCAGGGTTGGCACTCATGACGGTGCAGCTCCACATTAGCTGTGCTGAGCAGTGTGATGTGCACGGAGCGCTCAGTGGTGTGCTCATTCATTTCCATGGCTGTGTTGGCTGATGGATAGAGGCCCCTTAGGTTTCTATAATCTGATGAGGTCCATTTTTTCCTCCCCAGCCCTGAATTCAGGAGGTAATTAGAGGTGATGATTTACAATTTAGAATTTACAATTTAGGATGTTTTTCTAGTCACTTGCAAGTAATTCTTTAAAAAGTTTCACCTTGTCCTATATCCACCCTCCTAGTATTATCATAACAACATTTTCTTTTTTGATTTTCAAATTGGAGACTCCTTGGTGTAAGCCTAGGTGGAACACCTTCATCCAGCTACCAGGGAGATGGGAGATTCCCATGAAACTTCAGAGGAGCAGGTGGCTGTGTCTCTGGCCCACCAGCTTTGTTGGCGGCATTTTCTAGAGTCTCTATGCTGCCTTTGGGAAGTCTAGGACTGGAGGAGGGGGGCTAGGTTCCCTGCTTTCTTGAGGGTCAGGGATCCTTATATTTTCTCAGGAGCCCACTCTTAGCATCTATGAACCTAGCTATTGGCTTTCTGGAACAGCCTAGCTTTCTAGGAATGTGGCTACAAAACCAAGAGTTGCAGGGCCCCTAGGAAAGGAGTGCTCCTTTCCAAGCTACTTCACAAACGGACCAAGGAGAAAGAGAAAGACAATGAACCTTCCACTTTTTCCTCCCTCAGTATAGAATATTGCTCTCCCTACAGGAAACTCCCTTGAATTTTTCTCTTCTCCTTAGCTGAATTCTTTTGCAATTTATTGTAGAGCTTCTTTCTCCCAAATGTCTTCCTCATCTCCAGGAAGTAGTCTGAGCTCACGTATTCAACAGTTCATTAAGCTTTTGAGCTGAATCTGGGGCATCATCCTATATTATAAGGGAGAGAAAATTCTACAGCAAAAGGGATAATGCACAAAACTTCTTTTCCTTTTAAAAATATGTTCAGTTATTATTGAAAGGAGAGGGGCAATAAAAGGAAAATAATATGTTGAAATCATGAGAAAGAAGTTTAACCACCAAGACTGAAGGAAAGGATGAAATAAAGGGCCCTACAACACTGTTGGAGTGCTACCTCAAAATCAAAGCAGCTTTCAATGAAAATATCCCAACGCAACCTTATGATGACATGTATACAATGATGACATTGATGAAGATGGAGAGGGGGAGGATGCCAACTGTCATGATGTGATCTGAGTGTTTGATCAAGTGCCACATACACTGATTTGGTGACTGGAAACTTTGCACAGGAAATGTCCAACAGCTTCATAGCAATCGGCACCTTGAATTGATTGGTAGCAGCTATTTTATGGCCTGAATTGAGAAGGATTCTGGGGTTGCATCCAGAGTCATTTGCAAACTGTGCAATGGGCAGTTAGGGATATCAGATGTAGCCAAGACAGGAAGTGAGTATTTCATGCACTTACCATTTGTACAGCTTACACTATGGTTTATGTCTACCCTTAATCCACAAGGAATTGAATCATCTTAGCTGTTTTATTTTTATAGGGTTACATATGAGAATGCCTTAGCTACCTGGTTACCCAAGATTGCTCATCTACCCCACGCCAAGTGCTCTGCTACATTCTTTGACTATATTATTTCTACAACTTCAGGAGGCTTGGGAAAGTGGTCTTTCTTATGGTAACCTTGTGTCCCAGCACCCCTCCTGTCCCTGCTTCCTGTGGGCTCATAGTCATTTTTCAGCGACAGGGCTAATATCATGATGATTTCAAGTGATCTGGCTTAAAGACAACACCTACTCCCTGGACAATATCCATGAAAATTGTATACGGTAATGGGTGAGCCACATTTTCCCTGTGGATGTGATTTACATGTCAGCATGGAACCTCACCAGGGCCTCCTTCTGAAATGTGACTTCCAGAAAGCAGCAGGCAGACTGCAGAATATCCTTCCCCAAAAGAGAATAGCCTCCTATAGACCAGCAAGAGCTCTGATCACATGAATCCAAGCAAGATTTCCAAAGAGACTGAGACAACAGCTTAGAGAGTGAGCGGGGAAATTTTCTTCTATGGAGATTCCAACTCACAGTATGCCTGGTTTAAAGGAATCATACTTTACATTGTTCAAAGCATTCACAAATGCTGGCTCAACTGATTCTCAGGATAACCCATGGGAATGGGTGGCAAGGATGACATCCTCCATTTTTTTTAGTTGAGAAAAGCGCAGGAGAGCTTCACTGGTTTGCATCTCAGGGCACATAACTGGTGAATGATTGGGAGCAGATTTCTGATTACTCCTACTGCAGTGTTCCTTCCACCTTGTTCTGCCTTTTTAAACTGGAGGTCACCTAAGTTAAATAGCCATTCACTTATTTTTCATTCAGGAAGAAATGCACTTTAAAAAAAATTAAGAGGGCAGGCCACAGTGGCTCAGCAGGCAGGGTTCTCGCCTGCCATGCTGGAGACCCAGGTTCGATTCCTGGTGTCTGCTTATGCCAACAAAAACAAGCAAACAAACAAAAAATTAAGAATGAGGATCAAAAATTGCATCAAATAAACGTGAAAAAATAGTGTATTTTAGTTATTTTATAATCAATTCTAAGATTTTTTTTTTAATAGAAGAACAAACGGGAAGAGAGAAGGAGAAACAAATAGGAAAAAAAATGGAAAAAGACACTCAGTCTTATCTGGAGTAACAGCCACATACTGTGACTTTCTAGGATAGAAAAGCGTGGTTATGTTTTCCCAGCTATAGGCAGTACGTCTCCTGGGACCTGTTGACATTGATGATACAATTTGGTCTAAGAACAAGAGGTCCCTTAGCTCTGACTTCAAACCAGGGAGATAACTCCCCTAAACTCCATAATGTTTCATTTCCAGAACTAAGCTACTGCCCTGGCTTCAGCTCTTCCTTATAATAATGAGCAATAATGAACCCAAAGCACATAGAATACAAAAAGTAAGATAAAGCATGGCAAGAAGGAACCAAAGTCACAGCCCTTGAGTAGTGGTTCTTGGCCCTTGTTGCACATTAGAATCACCTGAGAAGTTTTAAAAACCATAACATTCAGGTCTCATCCCACACCAACTGAATCATCATCACTGAGGTTGGACCCCAGGCATCAGTACTTAAAGGTCCTCAGGGGATTCCAACGTGTAGCCAAGGACTCTGGATTCTGACATTTATCCTGAAAGACTGGTTTAAGAAAGGGAGATACACTGAAATAAGCAAAGAACAAGGGAAAACCACATCAAATCTCCTCCTAGAGGAGAGACTGAGAACGAAAGATGGAGATGACTCAAGAGGACAGAACTCAAGATGTGTGGTGGTTGGAGACACCGTCTCTTTGATTCAACTTCCATGGGTCAAGATAAGTTGGGAAATCAAGGGACTTAGCTGGAAAGTTTGTGTAAGAAATTCTTCAGCCTTTTTGCCTTAATTTATCTGGTTGTCCTAAATGAAACACTTTAAGGATTGGGAGAAGTGTGCTGTTGTAGTTTACTAATGTTGCCGAAAATGCAATGTACCAGAAAAAGGTTGGCTTTTATAAAGGGAATTCATTAAGTTATAACTTTACAGTTCTAAGGATAGAAAAATGTCCAAACTAAGGCATCCAGGCAAAGATATCTTAACTCAAGAAAGGCTGATCTGGGAAGGCATGTGTCTGGCATCTACTGCCCCTTTGGCTTCTCCTTTCAAATGGCTTCCTTGGGGGGTGTTTTCTTTCTGCATCTCCAAATGTCTTGGTTTTGTGTTGGCTTTGAAGCTTTTCCTAAAAATGTTTCATTCTTAAAGACCTTCAGTAAGTGACCCACCTTGAAAGGGTGGAGACACATCTCCATGGAAACCACCTAATCAAAAGGCTTCACCCACAATTGAGTGGCTCACATTTCCATGGAAATAACTTAATCAAAATGAACCCATACAACAATATCGAATCAGCATTAAAGAACATGGCTTTTCTAGGGTATACAATAGTTGCAAAGAGGCACAGGTGTTAAATCATACCATTTATTTGGTACTTGGCCTCCGATGGCTTTACACCCCAGTGGTATGGGAAGAATTCTCATCTGAGGGAGCACACTCTTCTCATGTAGAGTGCCTAAGGATGGCTTCCTCCTCACAAAGGCGATCTTCTCCACTGTGGGGCAGCCATACAGAAACTTGTATCAGCCTCCAGTGGAGCGGACAAGACACTGCTGGGAGAGAAGGGGGTGAGTAATATCCTGTCAGTGGGGGCCACCCTCTGAGACAGTGCATGATGAGAATTTAAAAAAAAAGAAAAAATTGCTTTCCAAGTTCATTCTGAAACTCAGTCAGGATGAGGAATTTCTCCTTTTGTTAACTGATCTGAATGAAGCCATGTGATTTCATTTAGATCAGTATCGTCGTCAGTATCAGGTCACATTACATTGATCAACCCCCAGGAACCACTGATGCCATCACTCTCCCACATGTTAGAGGGGAAGCTCCTTGAGGATTCTCCCCACTCAACTTTGCATCCCTGGGAGCACATAGTTTAAGATCTCCTTGGCATAGTAGAAACACAGTGAATGCTGGTGGAACGAGGGATTAGAATGTGGCTAGTTTTGGAGGAACCTTATGGGCTGAATTCCCTGCTCCACTAAAAATTAGCTGCCATATTCTGTTGCTGAGACGTAAGTGGGAAAGTCTTATGTGAGCAGTTTAGAGGGAGCATTTACACTCCCTTCCATGCTGGTTCAACATGGGGACAGGGAAGAGAAGGAAAGTTGACCAGAGGAATTCTTCACGTGTCATTATAAATAATAACCCTTGGAGCCTGCTACACATTGAATGATGCCCTCCAAAAGATGTTGACATCCTAATTCCCAGTATCTCAGAATGTGACCCCATTTGGAAAGAAGCATCATTGCAGATGGAATTAAGCAAGTTAAAATGAAGTAGGGGATGGTAGGCCCTTAATCCAATATGACTGGTCCTTTATGAGAAGAGGACATTTGGACACAGACAGGAGATAGACAGAGAGAAGAGCACAAAGGACAGCCTGCAAACCACCAGAAGCTAGAGGAGGCGTGGAACAGATTCTTCCCTACAGATTTTGAATGAAGCATAGCTTGATTTCAGACTTCTAGCCTCCAGAAGTGGAGTGATATGATAAATTTCTGTTGTTTTAAGCCACCCAATGTGTGGCACTTCGTTACAGCAGCTGTAGCAAACTAAGGGACAAAGAGTAAGAGGGTGGAGGCAAGAAGGGGGTCAAATGGTCTGACCACGACTCAGGCCACAGGACCAAGCCTTTCCAGGGACTACAACACAAGGGTCTCCACTTCCCTTGTAGCTTGCGATCAAGTGAGACATTTTCATGATGCCAAAGTCCTTTCTGGAAGGCCTGGACCACTCTGAAACTGAAATTGGGCGAGCAAGTAGGCTGAAGGAATGGCTTTTTCGAGCTGTGAGAAAGCCCTTGTTTCTTCCGAAACAGCAGGTACTGAGTAAGCTTTTGGAGCCCCTCTGGAGTCTTGGAGAATTTTGGCAAAAACGCATCTTTCACATACGCTTAGGAACAATTATTTGGAAGCTCATGTCTCCTTTGCTCAGAGTCTGGCTTTCCCAGCCCCGCATATAAAGAGTTTCCCGTCTGTACCTCCCTTGCTCTGATGTTCTTGATTAATCACATTCTGAGGTCGAGTGTGGAACTGACCTGGCCTGCACCGCCAGCGACAGGAGGCGGATACACTCACCAGGACAATTGTAGAAATGGGTCAGGGCAAGGGAGGCTTTGGCCACAAGTGTTGGCAAGCAGGTTAGAATCTATTGGATTATCGATTTGCACTGGCTGAGTGAGCTCATGCAGACAAAGGAAAATAAAAGACAATTCAGATCAGCACTGAGCCGCGTCTCCTGGCCAGGCAGTCGTCAGGGCCTAAGAATGTCTGTCTTGGGACGCTAAGGCCCAGCCTGCCTCTAGACAGATTCTGCACCTGCACCGGGTGAAGAGATGGTCAACAGACTGAGGTCTAGAAGGAGAAACTCTAGGCCAACTTCTGTTGCTTCCCGAGGAGTCTAGTTTTACGATGTGAAATGTACGTCTCCTCTGGATCCCATAAAATGACTGAACCCCAACTTCGTGAACACAGACACTCTCAAGAAAAAGTCAAGTGACTGCCAAGAAAATGCATGTGGTTATCTGAAGAGTTGGCCCATATCTGGATCAACTGTGGCCCCTTCCACTCTCTGTCATTCCCAGGCCTGGCCTTTCATCAAAGTTAATGAAGACACATTTCCGGTGAGGGCAGGGCAGCAGCGTGACTCTCCAACCTGCTGTCCTCCTCCTTCTCTCCTCCCCTGGGGAAAAGAGGACTTGATCTGAGATGTCCTGTGCCTTCCTTTGATGGAAACACTAGGGCCTTTTGAGGCTCGCTCCATAATATTAATTCCTTTGGGTTGGGACGATCAGGAGGGCAGAACCTGTGGACTGAGGCCACAGGTTCTCAAACCCGACTGCACCGTAGAATGCTATGGTGTGGGTGGTGGTGAACAAAAATCTTATTGCCTGAGCTCTACCCCCAGATAGTTCTCCTCTAATTATCTGAGGTGAGGCTCAGGCATCAATACTGTTTCACAGGTTTCCCCCAGTGACGTTGACAGGGGCCGTGGCTGGGGAGCCCTCATTGCAGGTCCCCCTGCCGAATGCAAGGTTGTTTGTGTGTGTGTGTGTCCTGCCTCTCTAATTAGATTATAAACCCCTAGGGAGCAAGGAGAGTGTCCTACTTTCTGCCATCTTCTCTCTCAGAGTTTAATAGAGTGTAGAGTGCTGTTACACAATGAATTCTCAATAAATATTTAAATGTGAGTGCCTGTTTGTGTGGACAACGGGTCTAGTTTCCTTTAGAAATCTCATTACTTGAGGCACTGAAGACTATTTTAAATACGTATTAGTGCAGAGGCCCTAGGAGGGAATCTGGGGCAGCAGAGCCCGCCACATCTACACTCAGCCCATTCTGAGGGCTTAAGCAATGTCTAGACAGAAAATCCTTCCAGACAATGAAGAGTGGAAGATGTCTAGATTTGGTAAGAAAAAGCACATAAGCCTTATCTTAGACTATTTGCTTCTGTAACTTGCTAGGAAGGATTATCTCATCTAGTTTTCCTTAGAGAAGTAAGATAAGACAATAATATCACGTGTCTAAATACTTGTGGAAGGGTCCTCTGCAATTAGCCCCTGATTCACCTTTAGGATTCAAGTACCTGAAGGTCTGAGCAGGTTTACTAAGGAAACTGACAAAATCACCAGAAAATAGAGGAAAGCAAGAAGACTAAGCCAAGAAAGGGTAGAACTGGAGTTTAGAATGAAACCTTCCAATGCAAGCCAACTTGGCTAAATCGCACTGTTGCACATGAATTTTATTTTAAAAATCAACCTCCAAAGAAACATAGAGGAGTATTTTGGATTTTAAAATATAGCGAACGCAACATGAAAGGATTATGAATCAGGAATTCCATTAAAAGACTGGAGTTTCACAAGTAAGTGCTTAAAACACCATGAATGCAAGGTGATTGATGGCCTTCCTTCCCCTTTCTTTTTTTTCCTTCTCTTTCTTTCCCTTCCTGCCCATAAACATGAATTGAGCTAAAATGAAAAAGTCAGAACCTTCACATTCCCTCAAAGAGGTCATGATTTCATCAGGGAGACAGGAAATGGCAGCAGAGGCTCTGATGCCGGGGAGAATGTGGGATGTGCCTAAGGGAAGAGAGCTCAGGGGAAGGAGGGAAAGATTCTGTTCCAAAAAGGGGAGAAGCCTTCATAGATGAACCCAGGACATCTGGAGAGGTCGCTTCCACTCTCCCTCAAGGCAGCCTAACCACTGATCGTAAGGAACTTTCTTCGAAACCTCCAGTCGTTCCATCGCCAGACAGCCCTGGCAACCAAAAACAAAGCCCCCTCAGTCATTCTCAACCAGGACTCTGTCGGTTGTCAGAGACAGAAAACTGACAACCTCGCTGAAGCAAAGAAAGATAACTGAGGGGCTCACAGGACGGGGGTGTCCAGGTCTGGCTTTGGTCAAGCCTGGTTGTCTCCCCAAAGACCCGAGGAGGGAGCAACAGATGTTTGCAACCAAACGACCGAAATCCACTTCAGTCCAAACCAGGCACTGCTGTGAACCCAACATAACAAAGATTCATAGCAGAAAATAAAGGGAAAAAATTCAAGTAAAATTCCCCAGTATTTCCACCATACAGATATATCATATATTTTGTACACTTGCAGTCTGTATTTGTAAAGGCCTTCCTATTTCTAAGCCAAAATCTATCTCTGTACTCTTGACCAGTGGCCCTGGTTCTGTCTTCCTCAGCTGTGCCGCAGAGGTCTGCACCCCACGGACAGCCCTGCGGGTACTTGAAGACGGCTCCGTGGACCCTGCCGGGTCTCCTCCTTTCCAGCCAACTGTTCTCACTTTGCCTCTATTGTTCTGGTGTAAAGACCAACCCACGCAAGCCTGCCCCGCCCCCACCTGCCCCGCCC
>PVIY010032310.1:0-29096 GCA_004026745.1 Myrmecophaga tridactyla
GTCGGGCAGCGTGAGACCTCCAGCTTCGTTTTTTTTCCTCAAGATACTTTTAGCAATTCGGGGCACCCTGCCCTTCCAGATAAATTTGCTTATTGGTTTTTCTATTTCTGAAAAGTAAGTTGTTGGGATTTTGATTGGAATTGCATTGAATCTGTAAATCAATTTAGGTAGAATTGACATCTTAACTATATTTAGTCTTTCAATCCATGAACATGATATGCCCTTCCATCTATTTAGGTCTTCTGTGATTTCTTTTAGCAGTTTCTTGTAGTTTTCTTTGTATAGGTCTTTTGTCTCTTTAGTTAAATTTATTCCTAAGTACTTTGTTACTTTCCCTTTTAAAAAAAATATTATTATAGCCATCTAGTGGGTGTGAAGTGATATCTTATTATGGTTTTGATTTTCATTTTCTTAATGGCTAATGATATTGAGCATCTTTTTATGTGTTTATTGGCTATTTATATATCTTCTTTGGAGAAATGTTTAATCACATCTTTTGCTCATTTTGTGTGTGTGTATTTATATTTATGTTTTTATATTTTTTAACAATGAAACCAGAACAAGTGTTGATCCAATGGTAGATTTTCCCCAGGATATTATATTTGACCAATATATAGTTTATGGAATTAGTTTCACAAACAGTAGATCTCTGACTACATTTGAACCTAAGGTGTTGGTTCAATATCTTCATTTGGCTTCTTAATTCTTTCTCTCTGTTCATTTTCTTCCTCTTTTTTCTGTTGCTTCCAGTATTTTCCGACTTCTTTGCACAGCTATTCTTCGAGTTTGTACAAACATTGCTTCTGAGTCAAACGTGTGGGCTTTTTTTCCGAAACTGGTAGAAGCCGAGGTGGCCACCACCCGTGGGTCGGTCCCCATGTGTCTGAGCCTTGCTGGGCACCGGCTGCTCCAGGGCTGGTAGTCCCAGCAACAGACAGAGATCGTGGCAATCCTGGGCCCTTTGCCCATCTTTTAATCATTATTTGTCTTTTTACTGTTGAGTTGTAAGATTTTTATGTATTCTAAATACTAGACTTTTATTAAAAAAATTGATTTGCAAATATTTGCCCCTATTCTGCAGGTCGCCTTCCATTTTCTTGATGGCGTCCTTTACTGTACAAGAGTTTTTAGTTCTGATGAAGTCAGTTTATCTGTTTTTGTTTGGTCACATACCCTCTTAGTGCCGTATCTAAGAAACTGTTGTCTATTCCATGGAGACGAAGATTTAAACCCTATGTTTTCTCCTAATAGTTTTATAATTTCAGCTCTTATATTTAAGTCTTTGATTCATATTGAGTCAGTGGTCAGTGTCCGTATATTGTGTGAGGTAGAGGTCCAAGCTCGTTCTTCTGCATGTGGACATTCACTTGTCCCAGCACCACTTCTTGAAAAGAAAATTATTTCTCCATTCAATGGATTTGGCATCTTTGTTGAAAATCAACTGACCATAGATGGATAGGTTTATTTCTGGACAGGCAATTCTACTTAGTTGATTTATATGTCTGTCCTTAACCTAATAATACACCATCTTGATTACTATAGCTTTGTTGTAAGTTTTGATATTGGAAAGTATGATATTGAAAGTGTTCTTCTTGTTTTAACTATTCTGAGTTCCTTGCACTTCCGAAGGAAGCTTTGACTATGTTTTTTAAAGTGAGTGGGAGATGGCCAACTAGAGAAGAAAGAAAATGTCTTTCATGAAATGTTTTTGGAAAGAGTAGGATCAGAGAAAAATAACTGAGTGTATACCTTAAGTCCCAGCACTGAGATGGGTTCTAGTAGAGAGCGGCAGGATGACGAGCACTGAGACATGAAGAAGGGCTCCTTTGTGATTACGCAGGACTGAAACATAGGGTGGGTTGTTGTGCAAGATGAGGAAGGAAAGATAAGGCCATAGCACAAAGTGCTTTATTCTGTAGGAAGTATTTTATCCTATGGGCAGAGAAGAACCAGGTAAGGCGATAGGATGCTTCTTTGTTGTAATTGTTCTGGTGCTGAGCTGAATGTTCCCTTCTGATAATTGCCAAACTATATATATATGGGTAATTCATATATATATATGAATTACTTACACTCTCCCAAATAATAAAGACTATGCTTTTACAAAGTAAGTCTCTTAAAAAGCTCTGAATGTTTTATATATAATTCTTCAAGGTAGGCATTCAAATCAAACTTTAGGAGTGACTGACTCCCATAAGTCATGCACATTGATGGCCTTAAAACAACAATGAATTAAGAGAAAAATCTTCCCAATTATTTTTCTTTCTATCTTTAAACTTTCCTTTATGGATTTTTGTTTTGTTTTGTTACTTAATGGAAACTTCACAGCTGCTATTTATCTCAGATACAGCTTTGCATCTTGCCTGAAATTTAATCGCCTAGGATAAGGGAAGCTGTGCTTTATATTTTGATTCTTATGGAAAAGTCCAATACAATATGGTACCAATCACTTACATGTGTGCCATGGTGAAATTTAGCAAAATGTTTCTTTTAAATGCCCTAGATTTAATAACAGTTTCTAGAAATTTAACAATTCATTTTTGTAGTATGCATGAAAAATTATGTGATAGAATTGTCAATAATAATAGCAACCACTATCCGTTCAGATTTCTCATGTCAAATAACTTCCAAAATAGTGAATACCCTTGGGTGTATTGAATTTCTCCATTGCATAGATGAAAAAATCGAGGTTGGGATTTTTATAGAACACTGCTTCCCACCACCCACTTCTGTATTGTTTGCCTTTAATAAATTCAATGTAGTTATTAAAGTGATTTACAATAAATTACAATAGCTTAAGTGCCTTTTGAGATATGATAGCAACCTAGCTTGGCAGCCAAAAGCACAAGGAAAAATTAAATTACAGAAATTAAACAACATTTAATTCTTTCAAAATCTGTTGCTATGATGTTGTTTAGTTCACTGAGCTGCCTAGGCTTTCATTTATCTTGTGTGAAGCTTGTACGTGTCAGCCTGCAAGTTTTGTATGTGTTGATCGTGTTGTCCTTTCTTTCCTTTTGATCATAATAGAAAAGTAGGGAAAGTAAGAGTTGATAAAGAGGAACGGAAAATGAAAATATGCCATGCACACAAGCCAGTGCTAAAAAATATAATTTCTGTTACAAAGTAGTATAAGTGATAGAGGGCAATAGAAGGGCAGGAAAGAGATAGAATAATATATTGAATGAGACGATATAATGAATGAACACTATTAGAGTGACCTACATTTTCATCTGTAAGAGGAAAAGAAAGAGATTGAGCCAGTTTGGGTTAAAAAAAAAAAAAGTTCATCCTTCTGTGCCGAAAGATTCTGAAGCTTGTCTCACTTCTGAAATAACTCCATTTCTGTCTCATAACCTCAGTTCTGTAAAACACTGGTTTAATACTGACAAGCTGTCTGTTATTTTCTCTGCCAGGATCACCCATGTTCACGAATTGCCTTTATAAAATCTGGAAGACTTCTACTATTGTTGAAGAAAGAGGTCAAAGTGTTAGTATGTTGGCATCCAGTTAGATCCCATCATATTTGGCAGTTTCTTTTTATCAGGTGCATAAAAATCAGCGCTTCTCACCATCTCCATTTTTTTTAAATCAAATGTTTTAGCTTTGGCAGTTTACTTACATACAACTTTGAAGTATGCCTGGAATTTAGTAGCACCAAGAGCAGGAAGCCAAGTTCTGGTTTTATCCTTTGGTGTCACTAATTCATCCCACACAACACAACATTGTTAGTTCAGTATGCAGATTGGGCACAAAATCACTCTATACATGGGGTTATCAGGAACTAGTCTGCCGGGGACTTTTCCTTCCCCCTTCCTTTTAACTGAAACTATGGGAATAATCTGAATGTAACTTTAAAATTGTGGAAATGAATTTGTGTTTGTATTTTGTTTTGTATTATTTACTTAATAGTTATAGACTATTGACACATGGGTCTCCTTTGAAAATAAATTTAAAAATTCTTTGCGGGTTTATCCAGAGATACTCGAGAAATAGAAATTGATAACATAACATTAATACTGTCAGTATAATAACCTTGTTTTTTTTAAAATACATCAGGGATTACAACTTTCTTTCATATTCTTTTTTTTTATCTAATATTAAAACAATTCTGGAAAGTAATAATTCACTGAGCACTTATTCAACCCCATTGCTTCATAAATGTGACACAAGTATTAACTCTATGAACTGCACCACAGTTTATGAGATAGGCATCTTTATTATTAATCTCCACTTCACTGAAGAAGAAACTAGGACAAAAAGATATTAAATAGGTTGCCCCAAATCACATAGGTAATAAGTGGAGGGGCTGAGATTGAATTCAAGTGTCCTGGGTCCAAATTCTATGCCCTTGTTCACCACCTGCTCAGCCAGAGTAGACTAATCAATCAGATTATACTGTTGCTATTTTTCAAATAAAATTTAATAATCAGGTAAGTTGTGGACATCTCTCAAAGTATTTTTCTAGTACTTTATACACTCTGTTCTTCTATACACCAGTCATGGCTCATGCCATAGCTGCTTAATACCATAGCTGATTCTTAGGAAATACTCAGTCCATGTTTTTTGAACTAAATATTGTTAAAGGAAAGTACAGAAAGAATACCTTCTGAAGTAACTTTGCTTTGAAGTCGGTTTCTCTCCCAATACTTTCCTCCCAAGGAATGAGGGAATCAAATGTTACTTCTTGCAGAATTAGTATATTATGTAAGGAAAGTTACTTTTAGGCAAAAAAAGAAAAAAAAAAAAAAGCTCTGGTTTAAGGAACAGGAAGAGAGGATGAAAGGGCAAGTCCTAGTATGGTGGTGTTGGCTTCTGGATTCTAGAAAGAAACCATCCGGCAGTCACCACCTCAGTTTGACCCCACATGGTGACCCCACAAAGTCCAGCACGGTATTGAGAATTCTCCTTCAGCATTTCTACAGTATGAAATGGCCTAGTGGGAGGTAGAGGGTATGGCTGAGAATTGGTCTGTTGACCTGGCGTGGGACACCATGTGAACCTACAGAAACGTAGCAGAGGATTTTAGATGGAGGCCTAAGCTATGTGTGACAAAAGTTCCAGTTCTAGTAGAATGAGTTCAATTCTTAAGTGAAGTGCACACTTTGGAGTTAAGTTGGCACATGATTTAATGTACATTTTTAGTATCCACAGACTTCCACAGTAGTTACCACTAGGATATTTAATAACTAGCTGACACAAGGGAAATTTTTTTAAGGATAGAAAAATGCTGGAAGACCCCAACATATTCTTTGTGCTCATATCAGACCCATTTCCCTGCAAAGAAAATAAAAGGTTTGTCATTGAACCAAACACCACCTTTTGAATTGACTGAAGATTTATCCTACCTAAAGCAATTTTAAAGGGGAACAGACTGAGATTTCTTTAATTGGCAAGTTTGTTTTTTCCTGTTGTCCAACAACAAAAGAGATTCATGGGAACATGTATATTAGCAGTAAATTAAAAATCAAAGTTCTTTCTCATATTTGAGTGTAGAATGTACATATTTTTTCTTATCGCAAATATGTGATTGCAGTATATTTTTATGAATATATAAATAATGCATATTTGTTATAAAAATTCAAACATTATATAAAAATGAAGAAAGTTAAGGTCTTCTGAAGTTCTACCCTGCTAAGATAACCGCCACTGTAATTCAGTGGCTACTTTTTTATGCAATTTTATACTTATATATGAACATAAACATATATACGTTTTCACTACATATACCTGTAGGTATGTATTATTTTGCCTAAATGGGATCATGCATGTTTCATATATTGTGTCTCTTCTGCCCATTTTCCCTGTGTCGGTACCACAAAAATGCTTCACCTTCATTCCACCACAGATAGTGGAATCTTCTTTTATTTCATTTGAAGTATGCATTTGCTTCTCCAAGGGTATGGGGTGAAAACTAAGGGCTTCCTTTTATTCTTTAACCACTCTAGTAAAGTTACTATTATATTAGGCTGGTTACAAAAATCCGTCAATATTTCAATGACTCCAAGACAGAAATGGCAGAAAGAAAAACTGACAATTTTTAGTTCCCATGTGCTATAGTTAAAACTACATGCTGTTAAGGCCTCCAGGAACATTCTCTGATACTCTCTTTTCAGAAATCAATGACTGAGGTTGGGAGAGTTAAACAATCTGCTCAAGTTTAAAGGGCTTGTTTCTGGCAAGCCCTTTAAACTGGTCATCGTTCTTTGACTCCATACTAGATACTGTGTCATCATTTGACTCCATACTAGAAAATAAACAGGCTTTGTGAGTGGAACAGCCACTGTTCAAAGCAAAAACAATAATGATAATATGTAACATTATTATTACATATAACATAGTAGCATTATGTTACTATATATATAGTAACAATATCTTTATTGAACATCTTTTAAGTGCCAGGAGCTGTGTCATGCCCTTTACACAGACTTAGCACCATAAGGGAAATGTTATCACTGACATTTCATAGATGTGGAAAGTAGAGCTCAGAGAGGGCAGATCATTTTCTCACGTCAAGCAGCTGCTAAGTCCAGAGGCTCTGCTCCTGCCTTCCAACTGCATCAGCACCCAATGTCTAGTATATTTACTTTTAAGGGCTTCATTTAAATGCGTAGTTAATGGGCCAGTATACATAGCATCTATTATGTTTATAAAACACAAAGCATAGGGGTGTGAGGGTGGTTCAGTAGTAGAATTCTCACCTGCCATATGGGAGACCTGGATTCGATTCCTGGCCCATGTACTTCCTAAAACAAAAATACATACAAGCAAACAAACAAAAAGTAAAAAACAAAAACACAAATGGTGCTGCAATAAGGGGATACTCACATGGAAAAAGAATGAAGTATGACCCCCACCATACGACATACAAGGAAAAAAAAAAAAACTGAAAAAACACAAAGCATAGAGCTGCTTTACCAGTTAGTAGTTCCTGGGCTTAGCCGAATGGAAAGAGGTTCGACAATCTAAGGCCTTTTAGGCTGAGTTCACCGCTTTTCAAAGGAAGAGATGTCAGCGGTGTCAGTGGAAAGCTGAACATTATGCTGAGGGGTGCTCAGCAGGCCCTGAGTCAGCAGCCTCCCCATTCTGGGTGCTGCTGTGGCTTCAGAGCACAGAGAGAAAAATAGTGGTTGATTCAGCTACTTTATTTTTTACAAGGATTTACAGCACCACCACAAAGTTGTGCTCCGAAGGAAGAGAACGAAGGAAAGCAGGCACTGTCACTCTGATTAGTAACCCTTTGCCCCACAATAATAATAATAATGATAATAGCAATAGTATATAATAATAATGTTTTGGTTCAGGTGCACGATCACAGTTCTATGTCAAGACTTCCTTAAAGAGGTGAAATAAATTCAGGTAACACACAGAACAAACCTAGCAATACTTTGGTGGCTTACAGAGTCCAATCTAGATTGTAAAAGGTCAGTTCTATATACAAAATCCATTCCCTTACTCAGAAATGCTCCTAATGTAAGCAAGAATATTTGTAGAAGATTATCATAGATTGCCATCTCTTTTTTTCTTATCTTTCTTTGCATCATTGTAGAATAGCTATTCATAAAACTTAGAAAGAAGCAAAAAGAAGAAAATGAATCACTCTTAATCTTACCAAATAGATTATTGTTTCTTAATATTTATATTTTTACCATGTGTGCCTGTTTGAATCTATTATGCACCCTAGCAAAGCCTTGTTTTAATCGTGACTCAATCTTGTGGGGGCAGCCATTTCATTTAAGCCTCATTCAGTATTGTAGGTGGGGGCTTTTTATTAGATTATCACTGTGGGGATGTGGTGTGTACAATTGTGGGTGTGACCAATGTTTAGGTAGAGATGTGACTCCACCCATTCCAGGTGGGTCTTGATTACTGGAATCTTTTAAAAGAGTAAACATTTTGAGAATCAGAAATGACAGAAGCTTCCGAGCCGACAGAGCTCAGAGCTGACACAGATGCCAACTACTTGGAGAACAGAGAGAGGGATGTTTGGAGATGCTTGGAGTCTAGCAAACATTGCCATGAGATGTTAAGCAAGCTAGAACCTGGAGAAAGCCAAGACGCCAAGAGATGAAAGCCAGCCCCAGATAAACAAAGTTTGGAACCCCCACAGGAACAGAGACTGAAAGCAATGGAGCCCAGGAGCAAGGAACCAGCAGATGCCGGCCATGTGACTACCCAGCTGGCAGAGGTGTTCCTGACCCTTTGGCCTTGCTTGAATTAAGGAATCTTTCCCTGGATGCCTTAGTTAGGATGTATTTATAGGCTTAGAATCATAAACTTGTAACTTATTAACTTGTAACTTTTTGAAAGCCATTCCATTTCTGGTGTATTGCATTCTGGCAGCTTGCAAACCAATACACTATATACATACACAGAGAGACACACATACATAGTTTAAAAGCAAATAAAAAATGAATCCACTTGCCAGACCTATTGTTGAAACTAAAACCAAACATGCTGTTCTTCAAACAATAAGAATGAAAAAGAGAAATAATCACACCAATATGTAGAAAACAAATCCACTGGACAAAATAGCAAGAGATGCCCAGTGTGATCAGAGATTCAGATGGAGGACCAGTTATGCTGGATCTGAGGTGGTGACTTCTCGGAGGTGACTTAGAGGTGACTGTGAATAAGAAAGCAGGAGGCTTTCTAGGCAGGGAAAGAGCAAGTACCACGGCACTGGCATGGGTGGGATAGCAAAGAAGACAATGAAAGAGGGTCACTGAGAGGGAAAAGAGACATGAGTGTGATCCAAGGAGTAAGTGGAAAAGGTTTCCAGGTCATATTAGAAGGAGCACTGCCTTCCACCTAGGAGTCGTGGGAAACCACTGATTGTTTCCGTGCAGAGTTGATATTCAGAAAATAGGACTCCTTTATCAATTTTTTTTAAGAGAATAGATGTTACCTGTTCTAATCTTTTCTTCCCTTGTCATTTCTCATTAATTGTGTTTGTAGGGTGTGAGATAGTGTGGATTAAAGGAAGTCTGGGAGTTAAATTGTGTACTTCACAAAAGATATGTTCAATTCTTAATTTGCGTTCGTGTGGCTGTGAACATATTTGTAAACAGGACATTTTGCCAATATTGTTGTTGGTTAAGATATGACCGGATTGAACCTTGTAGGCCTAGTACTATTACTGGGGGCCTTATAAAGAGAGGGAATCCAGACATGGTCAGTAGAAGCTAATGAGAAGTGGGAGAGGGCCATATGAGAAAAGGTAACCATCTCTGATTGTTACAGACTTAGAGGGCGTGTGGTCTGGCTGACACCTTGATTTTGTATTTCTAGCCTCCAGAATTGTGCACCAACATTCCTGCTATTAAGTCAACTTATTCTGTGATATTTTCATAGCACCCCTGACAAACCAGAACATAGAGGTTCAACATTTATAGAGCCAAAAACTCCATCTATTAGCATCATGGTGGCATTATACTCATTTCGTTAAAAATATGTCAAGAACCTGTGTCCTTAAATTGAAATTAATGATGGAGGACTGTCTACTATTAATTTCCTTTCTTTGCACATCAGGGAGTAGCTGGTTAGCAAGTTAGAGTGGGCCTTTTGGAAGGCAGAACCAGACTCAGCTTTCCCAGCATATGGGACATGGATTGAATTTTGCACTTCATTTTTGTATACCCAGCACTTATGACAATGCCTGGTCCATAAAGAATACCAAACAAATGTTTATGGGATGGATGGAATTACTCTTACTAATCCCTGGATCCTTTTCCATATCTTCTCCCAAGAAGTGCTATGGGATGCTGAAATATATATTCTCATGCTTTCTAGTTACAAATCCAAGGCTTAATTGAAAGAAAACAAAGATAAATAATTAATCCCTAATGAAATTATTCTTTCAGCCAGAAAATAATAACATTGGCCATACTTTTAGTTTCCTTATTTAATAGGCTTGCTAGCTTTTAAAAATATATATGTATTTCCTTTAAATATATTTCTTGCACTGCTTATTCTGGCTACCCGTTTCTTAAATTATTAGGCAAGATGAAGTAAAAAAATCAATAAAAGAAGGATCCTGCTTCTAAGAAATTATTCTGCAAACCAATGAAAATTAAGTTCCCACCTAAATTCCACCCTAACCTTGGTGGAAAGGAGCATGAGGAGCAGATAGCAACCTGTAGGGCAAAATGTCAAGAGGAGATTGAGTAAGGGCTCTTCTGTTGCTGCCACATCCTGCTTGTTTGAATGGTGTGTTGAGAATTCACTTGAACCCATGAGATTCTGATGAGCAAGTCCAGTTCAGAGGGCTCAGTAGCACTCAGAGCACTAATTCCAGAGGGGTCATCGGCAGGGTGGGGTGGGAGACTCTAGAATTAGAATACTGACTCTACTGCATCTTCCTTTGAGCGTTATATCCACATCATGGGTCCCTTTTCTCCTTGCTAAGGATTCAGGTAAGAGTTGTTGAAAAATAGGAAAGGGGAGGGGTATAAAGAAAAAAAATGGCATCAGGGATTTCTCCTGGAAAGAAGAGTCTCTCAATTCAGTGCATCTTGGGGGAGAGTTAGGAAGTCTTCTTTCCCTAACTAACTGAGAGACTCTGGAACAAATGTTAGTTTCAAAATAACTAGCCCTTTTATTGAATTTTTAAGATCTTGAAATCAAATAACATTTGAAATTTTTTAAATGAAATTCTTTCTGCTATGAAGCCACTCCCTGTTTCTCAGAACAGATGCATTTAATATACATTTAAACAGGCCTGGTTCTCTTTTTTTTTTTGTATTAAAGATAGAAAGACATAACTTTAGAATAACTAACAGTCTATAAATGGTTTACCTGAAGAAAAGAATAAAGAAGCTCCTAAACAATAAAATGTGAATGGTATATGCTTTGAAGTATGATACAAGATGTTCAGTAAAATATGCAATAAGTTGAACTGAGTGCCTTATATAAAGATTTCAGTGAACCTCAATTTTCAAGGTCATGTAGGTTAAATATAATGTGTAGGTTTTGTTTTGGCAATGCTCTATCAGTTTTATAAACAGTAAAAACTGTTTAAAAATAGCAGTACATTTCTTCCACGAAATACTCATAACCACATAAGTCAGCACGCAAGGTATGTGATTACTGAAAAATCCTAAATGCATATATGTATGTATAACTGTAAGCTTATATATGAATTACATAATATATTGTATATTTATATATGTAACTATTTTATATCATGTACAGTTCACTAGTACTATAGATTGAAATGTTGCATAAATAAAAGTTTTTTTCTTTTACATTAGCCAACAGAAGAGAAGTTGAATGTCAGGTATGAGGAAGGAGAATATAAGGTACATTGACTGCGGTAGGTTTCCCACACTGGAATGGCAGGAATGCTGGTGAATTTGTATATATTCATAGATCAGGGATGTCACAGCAGGATTTAATATATCTTCAGAGTATGAACGTATCAGAGTCAGCTTAGCTAAACAAGCAATCAAATTTGGAGAAAGAAGGCAAAGGGAAGATAACAATTAGGGTTTCTCCAGGGTAAAGTAAATCAGGATTTTTTAGCCAGCAACTTGGTGGTGGGGAGGCATGTATTTACCTAATCTTAAAGATATTGTATCATAGAAATAAATGAGATATTCTGCTAGGACCTCTGTGAAGTTTATCAGTGCTGGGAAAAGTGTTGTGGACACTTGCAGTAATGAAATGGGTCCTGCCCCAAATTGTGTTCCAGTGTCCAGACTCAGCCTGCCACACATAAGCCGAGAGGGTAGAAGAGGTTTAATACTCATGTAATGAGGCTTTCTGGGAATGCATAAGGTTTTCCACTCACGATTTGAACTTCTCAGTAGCACCAAAGGAGAGAACACCTAGGCTTTCTTAACAGCTTGCCAATAGGTGGGGCTCTTCCCTTTAGAAGAGAAAGGGGTAAGAGTTCAAAGATGTCAACAGTCAAACATCAAAAAGTGGTGTCATAGTCTTTATTACACAAAGGGATCAGAATCTGTCCTATACTGAGATCCTTCCTGACAGATGCACTACACCAAAAATCCAGTTATAAATCATCTGGTCCAGAGTTAAGTAATGGTTTGAAGCTTTCCTTCAAGTGTCTTAACTTGATAGTTGAGGTAAATCAAATCTTCAACTATTTTCCTTCCTGCCAGTCATAGGATACAAAGAGTTGCCATTCAACTTCTATCCCCAATGCCTTCCGAAACTTGAGAGAAGGAAATACTGACAAGTCTCAATAAACAATCCTAAAGGTCAGAATTTTCTTCTGGACTGAGATGGAGGAGAGAGAATTAAGCAGAAGGGATACAAAGCATAATAAGAAGATTCAAAAGGAAAAATAGTACTTCATCTGTACCAAGATTCTACTGAATTTCATGTGTGTGTGTGCACATGTGTTAAAAAAACAAAAAGACAAAGATAAGTTTTGGTCCAATAAAAGCTCTCACAGGTAACTGAGTATTAAGCCTGCCATTTATCCCTGGCAGGCTTGGACTCAAGCAGCCATTCATTATTCCTCTAGCTATTATTTTCTTGAAATCAGTGAACTCAGAAAGAAAGGGCATTCACACTAATTCAAAAGGATGATATCATGGAGATTCGGTTGTTTTCTGATGAAACATCAGAGGTATGTGTGTGTGTGTGTGTGTGTGTGTGTTTGGTTCTATACAGTTATTCATTTGCAATCCTTATATATTCCATTTCCAGATTAAATGATGTAATTTTATGCTTTCTCTTTTTAATTTTAGAAAGTTCTAATAAGAATATTGGTATTCATTCCGCATATATTCACTTCATGTTTTGGAAATTCCCTGATCTCCTAATTATTCAAAGTTCCTGAACTATCTAAAGATAATATAATCTTTTGTAAAAATAACTTATAGAATGCTATTATTATAAAGAATTTCAAAGATAGAAGAGTGAGGCATATTGAATCCAAGTGATTTATCCAAAATCACAAGACTCGTGCGTGATAGAACTAGTTTCTGGCTTTTCAGTCTGTTTTCATTCTATTATTGTTGTGCATCACAGACATTTAAAACACTCCAGGAAAACTTAGACTTTCTTGACTTGTAAGCTGGCTTGAAAGAGAAAGATTTGAAATCTAACAACCACTTATTTTAAAATATCTAATTTTCTCAAATCTAGTTTTCAAATATAGCAATTTTTCACTCAACATATTTTGTCAAACTGATCAGTATATCAAAATAAGTTCTGCATCTATTGAAAACCAGAACTACCAAAAATGTGCTCTCTTGATAAGCAGGAATCATATGGTAAATCAGTCTTTGGAAATGCCAACAGCTGGGAGGTTTACATTATATATATTAAATATCGGATGTTTGTGCATCTATACATTGTTTCCAGAATTAAAATTACTGAACTACTTCATGCTGTAACTTAGCTGTTATAGCTCTTTCCAGAACCATGACTTATCTTTGCTCTCTAATCTTCAATTTCATCAATTTGATAAAAGTCTAATAAAACTTTTTTAAAGAAAATTGTCTAACAAAAGCAACGACAGCGGTACATCTCTTCCAGGTCCCTTTATAATGACTGACCCCAGAGGTAGGAAAGGAGTAGTTGTGAAGTCGATCCAAGGTCAAATTTAAATTATGTAAAAGCAATTACTGTTTAACAGATTAAAGGATATTCTGAAATGTATTGTAGATTGTCCAAATTTATGAGACAGGATAAACTAATAAACTCCTCACTCACTGAAGGAAGATGATGAAATCTCAATACTATTAGTAATGTTTAGGGAATAATAGGAAAGAAGGAAGTAGATATTTATTTCCAGAATCTTTTTGTTTAAGAGCCATTGTTATCTTCTAAAACATGCTGACAGTTTCTGTTCAGGGACTATTCTGTCATGTATGTATATATATACTTTTTCTATGTTCTAACTTAAGACTTGAAGTTTTTTAAATTAAAAAATTGGTTTGTCTTTTCTCATCTGACTTCAATGATTTGAACTATGCATATATGACTTTTGTAGTGCAATTGACTTATCAGGCACAATAAAATTTTGTCTGTGAAAAGAGATAGATGTCCATTCAAGCAAGCAACCAAGAAGTATATAGGGATCAATGTTTTAGGCAGTTAGGAAGATGAAGGGAAAATATAACGGCATTATAACTACCTTTAAGGACTTTTCAGGCTGATTAAAATGTCAAATAAACTATGTATAAAAATTCTTAAGGGACCCAGTGTGGACATCTGAGACTTAGGTTTATAATCCAATTTTGCTATGACATTAGAAGCTTTATTGAAATATAGTAATTCTGAGTTTCTGCATCTGTAAAATGATAACAATAGCAGTACCAACTCCAGAAGAAGATTTGATGTAAAGAAAGCAAATTTAATACAGCGTCATGGGTTCAGTGAAATGAAATGAGTAGAGAATAATTAGCAGTTTGATTTTGGTGAGTACAGTATCTGCTAGAAGTGTTACCTCAGGTGAGGGAAACTTGAACAAGACAAGAATTTTCTTGAATTGACAAATGGCTTATGGGTAAAGAAAAAGACCATTCTTATGATAAAAACTATAAGCAGTGGTAGGGAGAGCATGACATTTCTCAGGATTGTTAGAATGGCCTGACTTGTGTAAAAACTCCATATCATGGATGTCACAGATAGTTTTAATGAGGATAAGGTCAGGATGACAGGGGATGTGAAAGCTTCTAAAGAAGTTGAGACTGAAAGAACCTAACAGTATTAACTAAGCACCTTCTCATCACTGCACCAAATTGAGGATGGGCAGAATGGGTGGTAAAATGCAAAGGAAAAAGAGAGCTGAGTACTTGGGGTCCTTGTGTGACAGAAATCCTTAGAATCTTGGTTTTTAGAATTATAAGGGATGCTAATTACATATACAGCCTTTGCCCTAAAGACAAGACAGAAAACATCATTTCATTCATATTGAGAAGAGATATACAGAGGAGCCATTAAGTGGTTTAGAGCAGTTATAACTAGTTTTATGGTAAAAAAAAATCTGGACAGCAAAGTGCAAGATGAAAAGGATGAGAGGAAAATTAAGTCAAGAGGAAGAACTGGAAGCCACCTAGAAAAGGAAGCTTATTATGATGTATGATGAAGGCCCACAGCAGGTGTAAGCTCTTGGTCAGCCATATGTTTGCAAACTCAAGCTTCATTTGTAATAGGGCCTCTGCCGCTAAGATTGATGTGTGGAAGGGCTATGAAAGTATTCATAATCGTTGCAGTTATTGTTTTTCCCATCTAATGGGGAGAATCTGCACGTGTGGGGTCCCTCTGGGAAAGCTGGATGGCCCTCAAAGCTCAGAAGCTTCATGTTCACTGTGGAGTCTCTTTGCTTATAGTATTTCCAACTATGCTGCTTTCCCAGTCAGCCATTTCCCCTTGCTTTCACTGAATGATGGATCCTATTCCTTTTAAAGTGAAACTCAGTCTTTAAACATTTTTATATCCTTTCCTCCCTATTTTCTTATTCCACTTGGTTTAGTTTAATAGACATATTTCATCCACATGGAATCCATTTTGTCTTCACTCGTTGAAAAATGAGAAAAGCAGCCTGCACTGTGGAAGAGGTGAAAGGGTCAATTGAGAGAAAGTGTCTGGCTGCACTGCTATTTTATTTAGGCTTGACTCGGCTTAAATTGGTTACGTTTATCATGGAAAACTAAGAAATTATTTGGGAAATTATTTCATTTCTATGAAAAATCACACATAAACTTCTGCCCAAACTCTCACTATGTTATTTTTTCTTTCCTATTTTCTACTAAAGATAAGGATCTTTCAGAAATACTTTGGGAATAATAATTAAAAAGAAAGTTCTTTCTTCATTATAAGAAGTAATTGTCCCATAGATTTTGTTGTTTGTCCTATTGGATATCACATTTTGATGTGTACCCTCAAGTGAGTGGTCCACAGCAAACTTACAAATATGCCATCACTAATACTAACAAGTATTTGCAGCAAATATACTGCTATTGAATGGCTCATAGTTCTGAGCCTTGTTTGAGATTCTGGCAGAAGTAAATTACTGTAAATGATAATGCATTTTGTGTCCTCTCCACCTAAAATATTGATAACTTTGTGGCTTTGACCATCAAAGTGTTATGGTTGCAGTGTGGTCTATTTTAGATATTCTTAAATAATAGGGCTATAACTAAAGGAATTGGTTTACAGAGGCTGGCAAAGCTGAAAAGCCAAATGAGGGCCGATGAGGAAACTCACAAGTTAGCAATAACCAGAGGTATTCCTGCCAGAAATTAACTGACATGGATGCCTGGGAAATGTTGCCACAGGAACCTTTTATAACACAGAGCAGAGCCCAGGAAGTATGGGGATGGCACCTAAAGACCAGTAGAAGGGCTTAATTCGTAGAATTTTCAAAGAAGAACTTTAAAAACTGAAATACAGCCCGTTGATAGTGAAAATCACATCATTCCCAAGTGAAGTAAATTTAAAAATAATTGTTTTTCATAAAATTCATAGAACTAAGCAATAGAAGAAATGGATTATTGATTTTGTTTTATTATAAGATTTCCCCTGTGGGCCCACTTTCAATCTCTGTTTCTGGCTATAAACACACAAATACAATATTTTTATAAGTTTAGCATGTAATCATTCTCTTCTTTATTTTTCTAACTTTATTACTTTGGCTCAGGAAATCCTTTTTTTTTTGATGTAATTATGACAGCATTTTGGATTTTCCATTCTTTACAGGAGTGATTGCTACTTTAGGGAATCAGATTAAGTCACTGGATTAGGAAACCATTTTATTCTTAATTTTTGGAAATCAACTAGTTAAAATGTCATAATCAAGCCAAAAAAGATAGCCCAGAAAAGGATTAATGAGACCCAGAGCCTGATTCATGTTTTTTTTTTAAATATTTTTATTGCTAAATCTTCACACACATACATTCCATACATAGTGTTCAATCAATGGCTCACAACATCTTCACATAGTTGTATATTCATCACCATGATCATTTTTTTAGAAAATTTGCATCACTCCAGAAAAAGAAAAAAAAAAACAAAAAAAACTCCTACATACCCTACCCCTTACTACCCCCTCCAATTA
Organism: Myrmecophaga tridactyla; assembly: GCA_004026745.1. Lineage (NCBI taxonomy): Eukaryota > Metazoa > Chordata > Mammalia > Pilosa > Myrmecophagidae > Myrmecophaga > Myrmecophaga tridactyla. Next base: position 17,036 of record PVIY010032310.1, read on the forward strand.
ACCACTGGTATTTCCATCTTCCCAATTTATTTTACCGTTTGTCCCCCCATTATTTATTTTTTATCTATATATTTTTACTCATCTGGATAAAAGGAGCAACAAACACAAGGTTTTCATAATCACACGGTCATATTGTAAAAGTTATATCTTTATACAATCATCTTTAAAAAATCAAGGCTACTAGGACACAGTTCAACAGCTTCAGGTACTTCCCTTCAGCCACCCCAATACACCATAAACTAAAAAGGGATATCTATATAACGCATAAAAATAACCTCCAGGATAACCTCTAGACTCTGTTCGAAATCTCTCAGCCACTGACACTTTATTTTGTCTCATTTCTCTGTTCCCCCTTTGGTCAAGAAGGCTTTCTAATCCCTTGATGCAGGGACCCAGCTCATCCTGGGATTTCTGTCCCATGTTGCCAGATTTACACCCCTGGGAGTCATGATTCATTGTGTTTTTGTTTTTTGTTTTTTTTTTAACCAATGAAAGTGACAGAATAGTATTCTGTCTGATTTGAATGAAGTTATAGCAATGTTTCAGAATTTTTCCAAAGGAAAAGCAGTAAGCTCCCTTTTCCTCTATGTCATACTCTGCTTTCCTACTCTTGCATACTCCCCAAACAGCAAAGTAATAGCTCACAGATAAAGTGAAGGGATGGTCCAGCGAGCATGCTTTTGGTTGCTCATAGCCACTACTCCCAAATCCCACACTTTTAAGAGATAAATAAAGGATATGAGTGCAACATGAAACATGCTTCTCCTGTGGGCATGATAAGTTAAAAACATATAGACTGTCCCTTTAAGATGACCGGGCCAGGGAAGAATGAGGTCCACCAGCTATCAGGTGCCTTAGGGAACGCATAGTACCATGCCCTGGAACTAGGAAACAGAAGGTTTAGAAACAGAACCCACTCAAGGTTTTGTACTAGTTTCCTAGGGCTACTGTAACAAATTACCACAAACTAGTTGGTGTAAACTAACCAAAATGTATTATTTCACAATTCTACAGGCAGAAATCAGTAATCAAGTTTTCAGTAAGTCCACTCTCCCTCTTAACGTGCCAGAGGAGAATCTTTCCTTGTTTTTTTTTCAGCTTCTGGTTGTTCCAAACATTCCTTGGCATCTGCTTCCATCTTCACATGGTCTTCTTTTTTCCTCTGTGTCAAAGCCCCCTCTGCGTTTTTCTTATAAGGGCCCATGTCATTGGATTTAGGGCCAATCCAGTTAACCCAGATCATCTCCTCATCTCAAGACCCTTAATTACTTAATTAAATTTCCTAATTATATCTGCTGTCTTAGTTTTCCAGGATTACTATGACAAATACAAAACAATAGGTTGGTCTAAATAGCAAGCATTTATTTTCTCATGGTTTTGACGGCTTGAAGTCGAACAGCAAGGTCTCCACAGGGCATGTTTTCTCCCCTGAGCTTGAGGCATTCTGGTGCTGGCTTGCTGCAATCCTTGAGGTTCCTTGGCTTGCATCTCTGGCTTCATCACTTGTTCTCCTCCAGTGGCTTTCTCTGACTGCCAGTTTTTACCAACTTCTGGCTTCTACATCACCGCATCTGAACTTCCTCTCTTTATGAGGACTACATTAATTTGGATTAAGACCTACCCAATTTGATTTGGCCACACCTTAACTAATAATGCAGTCTTCAAAAGGTCCTATTTACAAATAGGTTCATATCCACAGCAATGTGGATTAAGATTAAGAGCTTGTCTTTTGAGGTTACGTGATTCAAGCTAACACAGTCTGCCCTCTGGACCCCAAAAGACATGTTTTTCCTATATGTAAATTACCTTCACCACTACCCAATAACCCCAAAGCCTTAAGACATTTCAGTAGCAACTCTAAGTCCAGAGGCTCATAAAAATCAGTTATGGGCATGATCCAACTGAGGTTAAATTCCTCTCTGTCTATGGACCTATGAAATCTAGAAAGCAAATTAACTGCTTCCAAAATGCAATGGTAGGATAGGCATAGGATAGACATTCCATTGACGTAGGGGGAATTTTGACGTAGGGGGAATTGGAAGGAAACAGCAGTAATCGGTCCCAAGCAAGTCTGAAACCCAACAGGGCAAAATCCATTATATTCCAATATCTGAGAGAGAGAGATCTTTGCCCTCCTAGCCTATTAGAACAACTCTTTCCAAATGCTGGAGCCGCAGCTGTTGATAAACATTAGTTTATAAATGCCATATTTCTATGAACATTCTGTTCATGATGCTATACATATTTTCCAAAATGATAAAAACTTTCTCTATAACCCTTATTTGATTCTGTTCCTTCAGCAGAATCACTTGTAATGCCCATATTTTTACCGACAGTCTCTTCAAGGCAATCTAGGCTTTTTCTATTGAGTGCTTCATAATTCATCCAGCCTCTAACCAATTCCTAATCCTAAAGCCACAACTCCATTTTTAAATATTTGTATTAGCAGCTCCCCATTTTTCAGTACCAAAAACACTCCTAGATTGCCAGACCTGCTATGACAAATACCACACAAGAGGCTGACTTAAACATCAAGCATTAATTTTATCACCCTTTTGAAAGCTAGAAGTTTAACACCAAAGTCTTGACAGGCCACACTTTTTCCCTGGAATGGGAAGCATTCTTTTGATGGCTTAATACAATCTTTGGGATGCCTTAACTTGTATCTCTACCTTCATTACATGATCTCCTCCTGTGGCTTTGTCTGACTTCTGGCTTCTACTAACTTTTGGCTTCTACATCACTGACTGTGCCTGAAATCCCTCTCTTCATAAGGTCTCCAGTAGTACAGATTAAGACCCAGCTGATTCCATTTGACAGCACCACAACTCAAAAAGTCCTATATACAAATGGGTTCATACTCACAGGAATTCTAATGAAGATCTGAGCATGTATTTTGAGTACATGAGTCTATCTCAACAAAAGCAAACCCCCCCTTTTTAAAATCAGTTGGCATTCAGTCTCCTATCATATAACATAATGGTCAGAGGTCCCAGGGATTAGGACATGGACGTGTATTTTAAATGCCACCATTCAATCCATTACAGGTGATAAGTGCCATTTTGTTTTAACATACTAAAAATGAAGATTTAATTCCTGTCTGTCATTGCTCATTTCTAGCAGCAAATTAACACCAGCAGCTATTGTGTAATCTCTAAAGTAGCAATCCCCTTCCAAGAGTTAAAACTCAATATCCTTAATTATTCAATCCTTGCCAATATATTACACTGTCATCATTTAAAATAATTTGTTAACAAGTATCCAGCCAACTAAAATGACTTCTCAGAAAAGTAATCACCTTGGGGAAGCATTGCATTTATTTTTATTTTTTTGTCGAGGACATATAGAAACCGAATTAACCATTTTTCCAAGACCACCTTGGGAAAATAAACCAGTGTAATTTAAATAGCCACAACAAACCACTCTATTGTGCTCCGTGCAACTGGGGAAAAGCCATGATAATACCTACAATGTGTATTTGTGGGCTAAGTACAGTGATGAACTATCATGATAATTTGTTTTTTATATTAACATAAAAATATTGACATGGTATTCTTACAGATTATTTCATTACTCTGGTTAATTTTGTAAGAACACAGTTAAATAGTATCATTATCCCATTTTACAGAGCAGACACCTTGATTCAGTTTTAGCAAATTGTCTCAGGCCCCACAACTAGTAAATGGCAGAACACAGTCCAAGTTTAGTGATTCCAAATCCTATTCTATTTTCATGAAGATTAAATCTCCCCTGACTTAGTTTGGTTCTTTGATAAATTTATTTAGAGGTGATTTTGTGACTATTTCTCATTCCATCAAGTCAAAATAACATGTTCCATGGTCACCTTTCACAGTATAGAAATCAAAATACCAGGTGTAGAAAGTGTGTGTTCTTTTGAATGTGAGGAGAATGAACATTTGAAACTCAATGGTCTCAAAAACTCTGGGAAATAAAGGATAAAGACATATTTAATGTCAGGGATTAGATCTTGATATATTTTAAATAGAACTTCTTATAATTTTATAAACTATGGTCTGATAAATTTGAAATTTGCTCTAATGAAATGGTTACATTTCACAAACTAATTGGTTTTGGTTAATTCCTTATTTACACTTTGGAAGGACTGTGGCAGATATTAATGATATTTTTCTATGTCGGAACCAAGAGCCTGGAAGATTTTACTTGACATTCTGCTAAATGAGAGTCTCAAGTTTCACACATTCCTGAGACGAAAGAGAGGAATTCAGAGTACATTATTAGGGAATTGTATCCACTTCCTTCAAAATCCTTTATCTGTTATTTATTAAATTAACTAACTGATCATTTTACTTCCCTGAGATTCTTTTGAGAATCTTTTGGTCTCAGAACACTGGTGTTCTCTCACAAATGTAAAAGTTTTCCTTAACCTCCAAAAATAGTTGAGTTAATCCAGCCACCACAAGTGTGAAATTGAGGAGCCACTTGTTAAGATTGAATTTAATATTTGCCACATGTCATCTGAGAACTGCTTGTCTGATCATGTTGCCACTGCGCAAAGCAAGCCCGGCTACAAAGGATAAAAGAATGATCATTTCAATATTCAGTTATACTTTGTCAAACCCTGAACAAAATAAGAAAAAAAATGTTCTATGTGATTCAATCCATTTTTCTGGGAAATCGTGTATCTGGTTGCTCTGTTAGGCAAACAAAGATGATGGATGAAATCTTAGCTATGATTTTAAATATGAAATTTTAATGAAATGAGTTTGGGATTCTTACTTCTTTTTAACCCATCAAGTATAAAAAAATGAAACATTAGAAACTTGTTTTATGATAATATATTTGTGAACCCTAAAACTACTGAAAATTGAGATTAATATTGTTAACTTCTGCCGCTTCTAATCTTGTGCTCTGTTTTTTTTTTTTAGAATTTATAATTACTGACAATAAATGGAGGGGGTACAAATAGCTTTATCCATTTGAATGTTGGGTAAGAGCAGAAGGACAGCCATAGGAATCGCATGCAATTTTAGCTCTGGTTTTGTATTTGGCTGGATGTGTGACTTTGAGAGGTCCTGCCCTCTCTCCAGCTTCCCTCATGGGTAATTGAATGGGCATATTGGGCTTAATGATACCACAAACCCACTTCCACTTCCAACATTCTATGGTTCTGTGACATTTCTTCCCTATTACAAAAGAAAATCCAATTTAAAGGTGTAAACACTATAATAACTTCTATTTCTTACATTATTTCAATAAAATTGTGATGAAAGCAAAACTGACAAGTTCAGGCGGCTTTCAGAACATAAAGGAGAAAAGGCTGACAGCTTTTGAGAATCCCTTTGCTTCCGGCTGAAAGCAAGTAGAAAACCCTTGTTCTCCAGCCTTCTATGTCATGATATTGGTATGTCCAGAGTCATTGAAATGTCTGACAAGACTGTCAATTAGAAGTGTGAATCCCTGGCTATCTTTTTTCTTACAGGACAGAAGGTGGTTTCAAATATGTGGCATGAATTATCTTGAAAAGATGATTTGGTTTAGAAAACATTAACAGAATTTCAAATCATCATAGGCACAGTCATTTACTTCTCACTTTTTTCCATAGTTAACTTTACCTTAAAATTTCTACTTCATTCGTCATGTTTTATAAAATGCTAAATTTAGAATTCTGAGGGGGAATATCAATGAATGTTAATGCACAATATTATTTAGAAACCATTCTGGGTGCTACACAAGTACTTTAAAAATGAATTGATAGCCACTAAAATGGCTTTTATTCATCTTTCAAAATCTGTAATACCTGGCAGTTCTGTGTGACCTTTCGAAAAACTACATCCACAAAACATTCTTTCTAGCGTCCTAATAATTTTTAGAAGAAATAATACTATGCTGGGGTAAAATAGTTCTATGTCCATAGGCCAAATCCCTGTCCCAACATGAAATAGGTAACTGCAGTTAGTTCATAAGAAGCTCATTCATGGTATCTTAGGGTTAAAAGGAATAAGACCTGGGAATTCTCTCTCGTGATGTCGTGTCCTATCCCCCATAGGCAGAGCTCACAGTCATGTCCTCCTGACCCGGCTGAAGGCCACCATACTGTTAGCGAGCCCACTCCCCTGCTGTAGAACTCCAACACTAAATCCTTTCTGATGTTGACCAAATCCTTATTTATTTAATTATTTATTTTGCATGGGCAGGCACCGGCAATGGAACCCTGGTCTCCGGCATGGCAGGCGAGAACTCTGCCTGCTGAGCCACTGTGGCCTGCCCTCAAATCTCCGTTTTTAACTTGCTTACATTGTGCTTCCCAAGCAAAAGCTAAGATATCTGTGCATTCTGCCTGCTATCAGATTGGGTTTTGTGTTTGCCTGAAGGTAACAGAAAACCCATGAATGGTGGACTTTGTCCAAAGCAGGATTGTTTTTCTCACAAACTTAAAGAATCTCTTGGAAGGGCTGGTGTGCTTTGGTGTTTCAAAGATATTAGACCCAAATATCTGACTTTTCCTCATGGTGTCAGATAGAAGCTGAAGCTACAACCATCACTTTATATTCCAATGGGGGGAGGGGAGGAGAAAGAATGGCACTTGCCCACTAAGTCTGCTTGATGTTTTAAGGGACTTTCCTTAAAGTCCTAAACAAAAATTCCTTCTTATATCTCAATGGCCTTAATAAAAGGGGGTTTGAGAAAATGATTTTTATAATTGGGCATATTGCCATACCCAATAAAGTTGAGATTTTGTTAATAAGGCTATAGGGAAAATCCACACTGACAAGTCGTTACCACGTTAACCTCTAAGTATTTTAAGACAGTTGTCAGCATTTTCTCTTAGTTTTCTCCCAACCAAGCTTTCTCTTTCCAAGACCAGAAGCAAGCCCAGCTACCTCCACTGTCTCTGAGATCCCTCATTTTGAGCATCTTCATCCTCTCAAAGTGAAGTGACTTCTTAAAATATTGCATGCAGACCCAGACATAACATTATCTCTGTGGTCAGACTGTAGCAGAACTCTCTCTGTAATTAGTCACTGCATTTCTATTCAGGCAGCCTCAGATTAAAATATCTTTTGGGTAGCTAATTCAGTTGTTGACTCAGATTGAACTTGCAGTCAATCAAAGCCCTCAGAAATATTTCCCGTGCTGTGTACCAACACTAGGATTACCCTATCCCATATTTATTTTTGTAATCAACCTCATTGAAGTATAATTTATGTACAATGAAATTCATCTATTTAAGCTGTAGAATTTGTTGAGTTAGGGGAATGAGTATAATTGTGTCACAAACACTACAGACAAGAGATGAAACATTTCTATCATCCCAAAATGTTCCCTCCTGCTTGTTCCCTGTCAGTCCCATCACTGGCATCCCTTGGAAGCCACTGATCTAATTTCCATTGGTATAGATTTTGTCTGTTCTACATTATATAAATGAAATCATATAATTGAATATTCTTTTATGTCTGCATCTTTTGCATTTCATTTTTTAAAAAAATATGCCCATGTTGATGTGCTCATCAGTAATTTGTTCCTGATAATTACTTCATATATTACTTTGTATGCAATTTGTTTATTTTCCTGATAATTGAGATTTTTATTATTTCCAGTTTGGGACTATTACGAATCAAGCCGATGGCTTACGCTATGCATTATTATTAATTTATACCACATCATATATAATGTAAGAACCTTATAACAGTATACTTCCACTTCCCCCTCCCTTCCTTTGTGCTACTATAGAACGTTTAATTTTGCAAATGCAGTAGATGAGACGATATATTATTATTTTTATCTTATATAACCACTTAATTCTTAAAGAAATTGGAAAATAAAATGACTTTTATATTTACCCATCTATTTACCAATTCAGTACCTCTGCATTCTTTTGTGTGAATCTGACCTTCAATCTGATGACTTTTTCCTTCAGTCTGAAGAACTTCTTGCAACACAGGTCCACTGGTAACTAACTCTTTCAGGGTTTTTGTTTCTTTTTTTTCTGAAAATTTCTTTATTTTACCTTCACTTTGAATGTCCATTTGTTAAATGTTCTTTAGGCACTTTGAGATTCTTCTATTGACTTATGGTTCACATTATTTCTGGCAAGTCATTCTTATCTTTGTTTGACTGTCTATATAATGTGTCTCTTTTCTGTTTATATTGTCTCTATCATTTGTTCTAAGAAATTTGCTTATGATATTCTTTAGAGTGGTTATCGTTGTGTTTATCCTACTTAAGTGCCTTGGGTCTGCGAATTGTTATCTTTCTCAAATCTGGAAAAGTATCTGGCATATTTTATTCAGATATTTTTCTCCTTCCCCCCATCCTTTGAAAATCTTGGGTTTCAATTTCTGTCTGTTAGGTAGCTTGATGTTATCCCACAGTTTGATGAGGCTTTGCCCTTTTATGTCAGGCTCTTTCTCACTGTGTTTCAGTTTGGATTCTTTCTCTTACTATGGCTTTAAGTTTAATGATCTCTTCTTCTATAGTGTCTAATCCTCTAAATCCACTCAGGGATTTTTAATTTCAGATTTTGTGCATTTTGGTTTTAGGAGGTTCATTTCATTACTTTTGTATAATTTTCATTTCTCTATTCATTTTGTCCATCTTTTCTCAAAATCTTTGAATTAATTTTAAATAAGTTTTTATTAACATCTTTGGTGCTAACTCTATCATCTCTGTCATTTCAGGATTTGTTTTTATTATCTGTTTTTTTCTCCTGATTATGTTGCTATGTTCTCCTGCTTTTTACCATTTCTGAATATTTTTTGATATTTATGATATTTTGAGTATATGCTGAATATCTGGATTTTGTCATATTTCCTTGAAGTCAATTTTGCTTTGTACTGGCAAGCAGTTAATTTATGTGTGAATTCCAGCAGTTGCTTGGTGTGTGTTCCCTGGTATGATTATTTCCAGGGCCTTGTTGAGTCTCATCCTATGTATTCACAGTTTAGTCTCAAGGGGACCTCTATGCAGATTTCTTGAGCTCTGTCCATACAAAGCTCCTTCTTCCCTGTACTCTACCCTGAAAATACCAGCTGTTTCAATCTCTTCATATTCGGGTGTTTGTCTTTTCAGCAAAGTACAACCACCACACTACACTCCTGCACCTTCTGGAAAGTGTTTCTAAGCAGAAAGCTTGGGCAGTCATCAGGATTAGTTTGTTTATTTTCTTTCTGTAGGGTTCACCATCTCTCACTGTCTAAAAATGTAGTTTCATATATGTTTTCCAGTTTTCTAGTTGTTTCTGGTAGATAGGTTAATCTTCTACCCATTAGCTTATTATGGCTGGAAGTGAAAATTCTTTAGGCACTTAAATGCAGGATTTAACATTTAATCCCTAGTAATTTTCACTTTATAGGTTGAAATCTGTCTTTTCAACAAGGCTGCATATTTCAATCTCAATTATATCATTCCAGACACTAGTTAACTCTTCAAGTATTTTTTGTTTGTTTGTTTTCTGTTTTTTAAATTGGCTGCAGATTTTCACATGTCCAGTTTGTTTCTGCCAGTTGAGATCATGCTATTCAGTCAACATGACCAAGTTGAGTACGGAATAAATGCCATGCTTCTTTGTGATTATGAGTGTGAATTTTTTGAGAGATTGTCTGGTTCCAAAATTTGGACCTACCACTTAATAGCTCATGTCTTGGCAAGTTACTTAACTTGTAAAATGGGGATAATTATGGTATTTAACTCATTGGGATGTTATGAGGAATAAATAAGTTAATATATATGCAAAATGCTTAAAATAGTATCTGCCAGACACAGTCAATTATTATTATGAATTCTGAAAGCCATAAATATTTTGATGTATCTATTTGTCTAATTTTTCTTTTATTTTTCTGCATGTCTCCTAATGGCATCCAGGAATAATTTTCCACATTTAGGTCTTAGGTTCCCTGTTTTTATAAATCTTCCCCAAAGGTGTGTTGGACTGGGTATGATCCAGAGAGCCTTCTAGTTCTCATCTAAATTATTGATTTAAAGTAATCAAAGAGGACCAGGAATTAAACTTTGTAGGATGCCACAATGAGTTAGAAGAGGGATTAGTGGAATGTTGTATACATTCACCTGGAAAGGTTTACAAAATACCTATGTCCTTGCCCCTTTTCTTCTTGTACTGCCATCCTCTTCACCTAGCATGGATATTTTGAAAAGAATACCCATAGGTTTCTGATATGCATTTTCCTTCTCTCCAAAATATAAGAAATTTAGCAGCAGGGACATTTTTCAAGCTTGACATTTTTCAACCCCAGCATTCAATTAGTTATACATTTACCTTATGCTTTTATCACTTGAAACTCATATTTCAATTTTTTTAAGAAAGAATATCACATGATAAAAAAGTCAAAAATTCTTTCTGAAATCTCTACATATGTACAATATCTACAGCATCCTTTCAATCTACCAATGCATAGGCTCATGAAAAAAATTTTAAAATGATATTTAAATTTTTTCATGCTGTATTTCATAAATTAATTCATCTTTTTACATGTTCACAAATCATATATTTAGTAACATACAATAGAATTAAGTAAAATTTGGCACTATTTAAGTAACAGCTGAAGGCATGTTGTCTGTGGCTATACAGAGCTAAATCTATTTACAACTAACTTTTTTAGTAATATACTTAGTTGTAAATAGATTTAGCTTATTTTTTTATTTTCTAAAAATATTTTCTACATTTGATCATTTTTCAGATATATGGATCTTTTACTTGTTTCAAATCACAAAAAGTCATTAGTTATACAAGGTGATTAATAATTTATAAAATAAGGGAAATTACAAATGTACATAACTACATTTCTTTGCCTACTGTGTTTTCCATTTTATAGAATATGGGGACTTTGAATATAATGATGTTACTACATTATGGCATCTTAAGCCGAGTTGTTTGTTTTTATACCACCAACTTTTTTCAGTGTAGATAATTCTTATTTGTGAGAGGAAACAAACATCAGAGAATTAATAGAATTACCCTTTACAGTGCAAGGCAAAAGTTAGAAGAATGTATCTAATTTTTAACATTACATAAAATGTTTTTAAAAAATCACTAGAAGATTTTATAATGAACAACCTGAAAATATATTTTATTGCAAAATAGAAATACTTTGCCAGTATCTATTACTTTGGGCCAAATTAATAAAATATAATTTAATATATATTATTTACAATTTCTTATAGCTGAAATAAAGGAGGAATAAATGATTTCATATGTGTTCTTAAAGTAGTTTTGGTGAAGATGTACTTTATCCCGTAGTCATTTAAAACATTATTTATTTATTATTTTCTGGGCAAAATAATTATTTTATTTCTATTTGACAACTCAAATTTTAGGTGAGAGGAAAAAGCAGACAAATGCAATATGTATTCTTCCCATGTAAATAAACTTAGTTGTAAATAGATTTACCTTATTTTTTTATTTTCTAGAAATATTTTCTACATTTTTCAGATACATGAATCTTTTGGTAAACTTGTTTCAAATCTCAAAATGTCATTAGTTACACAAGGTGATTAATAATTTATGAAATAAGGGAAATTATAAATGTCTTATAGGAAACAGGTGCAATTAATTCATTTAAGTGCTCTTAATAGAAACTACGTTTTAATGTTGTCGTACTTTGCTTACTAAGTGTCTATTAGAATAATATTGTAGAGCTGAAGTGAATATAGATAGCATTTCAGTCCCCTTAAATGAGTTCACAAACATATTCATGGCCTGGCTGAGACTGGACTTCTTTTTTTGTCATAGCAGGTCCTTACTTTGTAAGATTTAGCAAGAATAAGGTTCAAAGAGTAGCAGAATGTACATTTCTCTTTGGTGTGTGTCTCATTTGTGAAACACAGATGACCTGGGGTTGGTGCACTGAAAACGGCAGCAGGTGCTGGCAGCCCTGGTCCTGATTGCCTGAATCTCGATGCCCGCCTGTCAGTTTGATAAGATTGCTCTATTTGGAAGGATGGCCTTCAGTGCCCTAGTTTTCCTGTTAACCCGCTTGCTCCTATAGCGCTTGCTTGCCCTCCTCTTGGACTAACTGCTGTGTCTCATACTATCTTTGGTACAGAGTTTTAAACACTTTCAGTG
>PVIY010032311.1:0-29091 GCA_004026745.1 Myrmecophaga tridactyla
CGTCCGTGCACTCCCGCGGGCTCCACACCTCTGCACTAGACCACAGCTCTCTGCCTCTCAGTCCCTCGGCCTCTGCAACCAGGTGCCCTGTTAGGTGCAGAAGGCTCTCCCAGGTCAGCCGCAGAATCGCTGCTGCAGTCTCCTTCCTGGCCCTTCTCTAACTTTCCCAAGGAGCTGGGCTAATCTTGAGCTACTCTGTTCAGCCATCTTCCCAGAAGTGTGTCTCTCAGTTTTATAATGTTTGCTTTCTAATTTTTGTGTAAGTATTGTTTTCATTGTAGAAAATTTAGGAAATACAGATAAGCCAGCAAAGAAAATAGCTCAAAATAATATCCGTTCTAGTTTCATTAATGAGAGTTGCCACTTTTAACATTTGTTGTATATACTCAGACTTTTCCACTGCATATAAAGCCTTGTGATAAAGTGTGCTGTGATAGTAATTCAGACATTAGGCATTTAGTGATTATTTTCTGTTCCTCATCCCTTCCCCATCCTCAGTGATAAAATTGTATACATAGGCCACTCTCTAATATGATGTATAGTATTTTCAGTATTGTTGAAGCTCCTTGTGTTCTTGCCCAATCCCGTTTTTCTCATCTTCCCTACCATAACTAATTTTTGTATTTATCATTCCCTTCTTTCTTAACATGGTTTTTAATATTTATTCTCATCTCAGCTGTTTGCTGTTTAGTGATTATTTTTTTAAAACTATGGTTTATGAAAATAGAGCCTATGTTTGAACTTTTTTATGATTCTTTTTCTTTTCTGGATCAAGGGTTTTGGTTTGAATGGACTCATTTGGTCATTTCCCTTGTTCCTGCAGTAGCCTGTGCAGTGGCTGCTTTCGCTGTGTGCACTGCACATGATCAAGCGGGCCACCACGTGCTCGGTGGTGTGCTCAGGAGTGTTGGAGTGTCCGTTCCAGTATAGGTGGTTGGTGGAGCCCGGGCTCTAAGCTCTTCAGTGTGCCCACTGCTGGTACCCAGGGCCGTGCCCATTACTGAGTGCTGCCTGCTGCCGTGGACATATCTGTCTTGTGTCTGTCTGTTTGTGTTTATATGCATTTATGCATCAGCTTACCTGCAGAACACTGAGAATCTGATGGGCGTGGCCTTTCTCAGCAGCAGCAGTAGATTCCAGAAGGACAGGTGTTTTCTTCAGCGCTCTAAGGGAGAATCTACTTGAATCTAGAAATGCTCTATTCAGACAAATTAACATTTTATAATAAGGTAAAAATAAGGCATATATGTCAGGCGAACAGGGACTCAGACACTATATTTTCCATATGCCATTGCTGACAAAATTACTAACAGGTGCATTCTAGCACAAAGTGCAGTGAACCAAGATAAAATACTATGACACAGGATGTAATGATGCACAGAGAGAGCAATAAAACATGCTGTTAAATCCAAACATGATTGAAAAAATTACATGGAGGGTGGGAGAGGAAAAACCTTAAAACAGCATAAGCTAAAGGCACTGGTTCTATGTGCAAAAAGGTTAGAGAACTTTCTAATGTTATGCTAGGAAAAGTAAATCCAAGTATAAACTGCCAATAATACTAATACTAATACTACTAGTAGTAATGATGCCACTTAAATTCACTGAGCATTTGCTGTGTGTTGGATGCTTTGTAAACATTTTACATGGATTATGAGGTGCTTATATGCATGTATTTTAAATATTTTAAACACATTGAACCCATCTGAGGAAACCTATCAAGTATTTAACAGATGAGACCTTTGGCAAAAGTAGGGAAAGGACTGAGATGGGACAGTGTGGCGGTCAAGGGGGATGTTAGCTTTGTCTTTATAAAGGCCTATAAAGAATACAATGCTTTTTCTTAAATAAAAGCCTAAGCAAATATGCCAAATATATAATTAACTCTTAACTTTTTATTTCCTTCTTTGTACTTTTGTGTAATTTTTAAATTTCAAAAAATAAAAGCCTAGACAGAGACTTGGCTAGATACCAGTAGTGGTGGCATTGTTCCTAAATCTCTTCAGATTTCTTGGAAAAAACAGTAACTAGGAGACCCAAGGAAACAAAAACCTGAACAGTATTTTTAGTAAAAATGGATGGCGGTGATCCCCAGTGAAAATGCATGGATGGGGCCAGAGAATGTGTGGTAACAGCTGATGCCCAGGGGGTGAGTGGAGGGAGATGGACTGTGGGTGGCCCAGTGGTCACCACGGGGCCTCACTTCCAGGAGAGGGGTGCCCGCCAGGACGAGGGCTCAGCGCCTGATCTGAGAGTAGAAGGTGCTCATGGGAGGCATTACAGGCTATGGTTTGTGGGTGCAAAGGGACAGTGGAAAGTTCTGAAATAGCCACAGGACTGAATCGTGCAATGAGGAGAAGTATGTGCAAGTGGAACACAGTCTGATCAGGGCAGGAGCTCTGAGTCGAGGAGGAGGGTTCAGAGCCTAGTGAGCACATGCCCAGAATGGGCGCAGCTGAGAAAGCACTGGGGATAAGCTGCACTTCTGAGACTGTGATGTGTTTCTGTTTCTTGGTAGCAGTAGTGAAGCTGGAAAATCTATTGTGTTTCCTTAGCGCCCCCCTTCTAATAGTTAAGGAGAAAATATCTCACTTAATTTGTGCACTTGTACGTTAGAAAATGAGTGCATTTCCAACTCCATAAAATGGTATTGTAAGATAAAAGAGGATAACTACAACTTGGAAATCATGTCTGCATAAAACAAAGACAGGAGAAATATATGGCCACGAGTAGAGAAAAACACCACTCAGAAATCACAAGATGAGATAATGGACATTAAGAAAATTAAAAAGAAGCCCTGAAGAACATTCTGAATATGGTAGAAAACCTACAAATGGCTGCAAGAGGATAAGAAAAAGTACCTGACAGAACCCTGGAAAGAACCAAAATAGAAAGACAAAGAGAAATAAGGACTTGGCCAGAGGGGACACAGGAGAAAGTAGACCCCACAGAGCGCAGCGAGGCCATTGTGGGATGAAGAGGAAAAGAATGAAAACACCAAACTGATGGAAAGACAAGGAATCTAGAGAAAGTACGGAAGACAGGCAAAGCAGAAAATAAGGTTAATAGGAGTTCTGATGGAAGAAAATGAAAGAACTGGAACAGAACAAGTTTAAAACTACAAGCTAAGAAAAAATAACTATTAGATGATTTGAATTGAAGTATTAAAAGGTCCAGAATCATCAAGATGGATGTATTTTAGTTTAACAACTAGACTTTAAAGAAAAAAATATGTTGGGTGTCCAGGTAGAATAATGAAGATGACAGAAGACAAAGATTTTATGTCTAGTCAAATTGCCATTCAGGGGTCAGGATGACAGACGGAGGGTTATGAACGTACAGTAACTTAGAGGCAGCTTTCCCCCAAGCCCTTCCAAGGAATCCGCCAGGGAACCAGCGTTAGATGAGAAGTGAAAACAAGTACAGCGCAAAGGCTGGAGAGGAGCACTGAACACATTTAACAAAACTACGATTGAATGATGAGACAAAGGTTATAGACTAGTGTAGTACTCGGTGCTCTCTGGGAAACAACCAACAGGAGGTATCTGTAAATGCACATTTTATAAAAGTGTCTCATGCAACTGTGGGCAAGTATGTGTCCAAATTCTGTAGGGCAGCCCACGACGGGCCACTCTGAAATGTCATCAGTGAATCTCAGCATGAGGCTGGCTGACTGGAGTGGAGAGAGAGAGATTGTCTCTTCAGCCTTCTCCTGTAGAGCCTTCACTTGGTAGATTTAAGTCATTCATGAGGGAGACACTCCCCTAGCCGACAGACGCTACAGACGCAATCAGCGAGCTGATAAGGTTTGTCCGTGAAATGTCCTCACAGCAGCAGATAGGCCAGTGCCTGCTGATCAGATAACTGGGCACCATCCTCTGGCCAAGGTGACACATGAACCTGACCATCACAGCTAGTATAATGTAAAACCAGTTTACTGTAACTATTAATCTTCTGTCAAGAACATCACATAATTGTAAAAGAAGGGAAGAGAATACATGAAAAGGGGTGTAAGCGTGCTGATTGTGTTAAGGCATTTCCTGGGAATAAATTATATTATTTAAAAATAGATGTTCTGGGATAAGGAGAGGCATGGAAGAGGAAGTTACTAGCTAATTTTAATATAACATTCAGTGGAAATCATTAAGAGTACCTATTAGATGGGGTTAAGGAATTTATATAAATATATATGAAGATACTAGAATAAAGGAGATTGTTAGAACAAAAATACAAACCTTTCTACATACCACAAGAAATGCAAAATAGAAAATTAGAGACAAGAAATGAAGTGTAGTTTGAAATTCTTCACATATTTATGAAAGATATTATAAAGCCATAGGATAGAACTGAGAGTAAACAGTGATCCTGTCAATAAGAATTAATGAGCTTAGCTCACCTATTAAAAGATTTTCAGCTTGGCTAATAAGACAAAATTCAAAACTATGCCATATATAAAAGATGTGTTCTAGTTTGTAAAATCTGCCAGAATGTGATATACCCAAACTGGAATGACTTTTAAAAAGGGGAATTTAATAAGTTACAAGTTTACAGTTCTGAGCCTATAAAAATGCCCAAACTAAGGCATCCAGGGAAAGTTCCCTTAATTCAAGGAAGGCTGATGGGTCAAGAACCCCTCTGTCGGCTGAGAGGGCACATGGCTGGCATCTGCTGGTCCCTCGCTCCTGGGCTCCCTTGCTTTCAGCCTCTGTTCCTGTGGGAGCTTCTCCAGGGCTTGTTTTCATCTCTTGGCTTCCCTTTAAAAACTATAAACACTGATGTTAGAGGACCATATCTTGATTTTTAAGTTCAAGTGGAATGGACAGTAATAAACATAGAAAAACAAGAAAAACTCAGTAAATTTCAGAGTAGAATTATTGACTACAATGCAGTGGATTAATAATGAACAATCTGAATCCAAAATAGCAAGAAAGGAGAAAAATATACATAGAAAACAGATGTAAAGCACAAAAGTGGGAGACAAAGTCGTTGTCTTAGTAGTCGTGTCCTAGTTTGCTAGCTGCCAGAATGTGATATACTAGGAGCAGAGCAGCTTTTAAAACGGGGAATTTATTAAGTTGTAAGTTTACAGTTCTGAAGCTGTGAAAATATCCAATTAAAGCAAGTCTATAAAAATGTCCAAATTAAGACACCAACAAGAGGTCACCTTCACTCAGGAAAGGCAGATGAAGTTCAGGGTCTCTCTCTCAGCTGGAAAGGCACACAGTGAGCATGGCGATGTCTGCTGGCTTCCACTCCAGGCCTCTGGTTTCATGAAGCTCCCTGAGGGCTTCATCCCCAAAGGTCTCTGGCTGTGTGGACTCATCTCCCTCTCTCTAAAATGCCTCCTCTTTTAAAGGACTTCAGTAAACTAATCAAAGCCTACCTGGAAGGAGTGGAGTCACAGTTCAATGGAAGCCATCTAGTCAAAAGTTACCACTCACAATTGGGTGGGTCCCATCTCCATGAGAACAATCAAAAAGCTCCCGGCCAGCAGTACTGAACGAGGATTAAAGCACATGGCTTTTCTGGGGTCCACCACAGAGTCAAACCAGTAGGAGTTGTGATAAATGGTAGCACACTGCATATAACTGTATGTGACTGAGATGGTAATGTGGGAAAATTAGGGCGTTTGTCTTTTACAAGAAATACAGAAGTGGTAAAATGCTGGAGAATAAGCCAGACAATTAGCAACTCCACTACCTACCCCCCCCCCCAAAAAAAAAACCAAAAACAAAACACAGTAAAACCCAGGTAACTCTGTTAAAAATGAACAGATCTGACTTTAAGATAAAAAGGATAATAAAGATCTTTAAATAATGATTGTTTCATTTCACTCATATGGAAAGAATTTATGTTGTTTTAGTCCATTAAGTGTGTGATTGTTTATATGTTCTCATAGGATTTGGGAACATTATACCTTGACTTTACCATATGAACATTTTATTTCGTTAAATTTTGGTCTGATTTAAAGTTGGGTGGATGTTTTACCTTCTAATCCAGATCGTTAATGCTGTGGTGAAAAGGAAATTAAAAGGGGAAACAGTGTGATGACTGAATTCTGATACTGCCAGTACCTCTGAAAAGTTTTATTACTTCCCTTTGACTAGTTTCTTATTTCACTAATGCCCCTTGGGGTCCTAATATTACCCCATCTGGGAAGCAATTCTTATGGGTTAGGGATACTCCATAATTTTCCCTCTGTAAAAAATGTCATTGCACTTAATTGATCTGTACTTCAACTTATTTATTAATACCCCCACTGTACTAGTTTGCTAGCTGCCGGAATGTAATAAGCCAGAAATGGAATGGCTTTTAAAAAGGGGTATTTAATAAGTTGCTAGTTTATAGCTGTAAGGCTGAGAAAATGTCCCAATTAAAGCATGTCTATAAAATTGTTCCTATTAAGGTGCGAACAAGAGGTTACCCTCACCCCAGAAAGCCTGATGACGTTCAGGGTCTCTCTCAGCTGCAGAGGCATGTGGTGAGCGTGGCGTGGCGTCTGCTAGCTCCCTCCGGCTTCCTGAAGCTCCCCCAGGGGCGTTCTCCTTCATCTCCAAAGGTCGCTGGCTGGTGGACGCCGTGGTTCTCTCCATTCTTTCATGGTTCTGTGGCTCTCTCCTCGTTCTCAAAAGGAGCTCTCTCCAAAATGTCTCCTCTTTTATAGGATTCCTGTAAACTAATCAAGACTCATGTAGAATGGGTGGAGACACGTCTCCATCTAATCAAGTTTAATACCCACAATTGATTGAGTCACATTCCCATGGAGATAACCTAATCAAGTTTCCAGCCTGTGAACTGAACAGGGATTAGAAGAAACCCCTGCTCCCGCATGGAATTAAAACCTGGCTTTTCCAGGATACACAAAACCTTTCAAACTGGCATAGCCGCTGAGCCGAATGGCCAGATCCCAGTGGGCACATGTCTCAGAGAAGATGCTGTCTGGTTGAAGATCCAAAATAAAGAGGAATTACAATAAACAGTGCAATAAACAATGTTTGTCTGGGCTTTGGAAATTGATTATCTAATAGGAGAGTGATCGAACAAACACTGTCAGTTGGTAAAGTTAGTATAGTACGAGTCATGCGCATGATAGAATAAAAATAGTGGTTGTACTTTATCTTTTTAAAAAGTTTAGGACAATAAAAAATTAATGTTTTATCGTGTACTTACTGCTGCTGCCAGTTTTTTGTTGCTCAATTTATTGTATATCCGTCACGCATTCAGCAAATAACTGGTTTCCAGCTTTTGGCCGGGCGCTGTGCCGAGTGTCACATGGAGAAGGTGAGCAGTATTTCAGGAGAGGCTGCCCTGTGGTGGGTGTGCAGAACTCCTGTCCACTTTTGTTGGGGACCATCTTTTCAAGGATGTTCGTAGAGTAAACTGCATTGGAAGATGAGGTGATTGGGGCAGAGGGCAGATTGGTTTCCTGGGCAGGAAGATAAAGCCCACTATGAGGCACAGGTTGGGGGCTGTGCTCCTGGATGGAGACCTGGGTCCCTCTGCTCTGACAGCGCCCCGTGCCTGTGGCCCCCACTGGGCTTGCCTCTGCCACACCCTGGGGGCCCTGCAGTCCTCGCAGCTCATGCTGCTGCCTGCGCCCAGTCTGTGAAGACCCTTGTCCCTCAGGAGCCTTGCTGGGCTGCTGGGCTGCTGGGCTAGCGCCTCTGAGGACCTGACTGTGACCTTGGCTGTGTGGTGGAGGGGTCAGGTGATAGAGCAGCGGCTCCCTGCCTCCACCTCCCCTGGCCCTGTGAAGCTGGCGATGGTGGTCAGTCTAGCAGGAGAGGGCTGGTAGGCCATTGGGTGTGTGAGGCTGCAGGAGAGTGTGGATGGAGAAGATGCACACGTGATGGGACCAGGGGCGGCTTAGATGTCAGTCCAGCAGGCGCGTAGGTTTCCGTACGGAGGACAGAGGTGTGGTCTGGTAGCCAAAGGTGGGCGGGCGTGGGTGCACCTTTCTTCAGGTGGGGTGGAGGTTGGTGGGTGTGCCTGCGGAGGGGAGTGGTCAGTGGGGGGAGCTGGCTGTTGCAGGACTGCGGGGGCAATGTGGGGAGCCTGTCAGAGTGGCCCGCCACCACTGAGTGTGGGGTGCGGTCTTGGTGGTTGGAACGGAGAAGAGAAGGTGTGAAAAGATGAGGACGCGCTGTGGGATGGGGACGAGCAGTGAGAGCGGCGCTTGCCCCCGCCGAGTCCTCAGTGTGAGCTGTAGGAGCTTAGCTGGGCCCATGGCCAGCATTTTTTCATCTTCCAGGTACACTATTATTGCTGCAGTTTCCTGTGACTTCATTTTCAGTTCTGTTTTGTAAAAGAATTAGCAAAAATTCTTTCATCAAATAGTTAACAGGCTTTTGGGACATAAAGTTGAAAATAATGAAGTTAAAATATTAAACAGAACTACTTAAAATATATTTTATGATAGTTAATGTAAATATGACATTAAAATGCACATTTAAGGGCTGCTAAAATTGTTTTGATATTGATTGCTGTGTATAATTTAAGCCTGCAGATCAAGGATAATAGAAGTAATTCTGTATTTGGGAGCTCCCATATGAACTGCATATCGATCTTAATACTCCTAAGAATTTCTAAGAAACATGTATGGAAGCTCAGTGTAGGGCATGTATGTTCATTTCAGGAATTATTCATTTTAGGCTAGATATTTTACTTAGCCATACTCCACAACTAATCTAGTATTGATTTGTAAGGTAAAGGAAATTGTTAACTTTTACACTTGTGCATGAAATATTTTTATATCAAAAAGTGAAACACACATTCTTTGCAGTTTTTACCACCTAGAAGTGTTCTGTAATTTTGTTTTCTAGACAGTGTTGCTCTGGTATTTACTGGCTTTAATCTCTTGTCGTTTAGCTCTGTTGATGAGCAGTGCTGATCAAGGTAACCCCGTGGGTACTAGTCCCGGGTAAGGTAGAAAGCGCACCCCCTTTCCTTTCCGGGGCCCTGTCTCCTACTGGGGGGATAAGGGTGCCCCCATGCTGAGCGCCTGGTCTGAGCTGGTCACACAGGTGGGCATCTCCCCGTGGCGCAGCTTCTGTCGCCGTCCCGCTGCCCGGCAAGATGGAACTGTGTTGCGATCCGAGCCCTGGCCTCGAGCTGGCACAGCTGCAGTTTGCTCTCCGGCCAGCTGACTCTGGGACTGGGACACACTCCATTGTGGGTCAGCAGTGACTGCTCTTTAGATCACATTTAGAAATAAAACACTGGCTGTTTAAGTGTCAGTGAGCTTCTTTTCTTTTTTGCTGGAGTGTTTTCCTTGATCAGTATCATCCTGAACTCTGTTACTTTCCTTTAAATGGGTTTTATTTCATTTTCTGACTGGGCGCTTGATAAATTTCCATGTTATTGAAAAAAAGAGGAAATTGTATAAAGTAGGATATTATGCTTAGGATATTAATAGAGTGAAGCTAGAGGGGAAAGTTGAGTGGTGGCATATTTACTCTAATTCTGCACCTCAGGTATGGGCTATTTTGGTAAAAAGAATTAGCAGAAATTTTTTTTATCAAATGGGTGGTTCACAGGCTATTGGGACATAAAGTTGAAACTCTTATTGTGTACATTTTCTATTAAACCTTTTTCATACACTCGCATCACTAAAACATATTAAGTGCCTGTTTAATAGATGCGGAATAGTCTCGGATGTTTCAGTGCACCTGTGGGCAGTGGGTCCTGTTCCCGGGCCATTTAATTAGAGCCCATGGCACTGAGCTCCCATGCTCAAACCTGTTGTTTTCTCTGATTATAAAAGTAAAAGGCTCTTTTTAGAGAATTTGTAGCAAAGGAAAAAGTGTAAAGATAAAAGATTTGTAAGCCCATACATAAACCAGAAATAAATTCTGAGGAATATTTTTTTCGTTTCATTTAGTCTTTTTTCTCTGTCTACATTTAGTAGTACAGATTGAACGTATGTTTTATGAGAAAAGGTCTTACCTGCCGCGCCCGCTTTTTATTTGTTAGCTATGAGTGTCTTTTCTCTTTGCCTGTGGGTTGCTGAGGCTGTGCACATAATTCTTTTTTCCCTAGACATCACTTTATGGATCTCTTTATTCATAAGCTTTCTAGTTTCTTTTTAAAAATAAATTTCCCATGAGAATAACGTGCAGAAGGAGAAGTGCCCAAACTCAGCGCCCCCTTGGTGAAGAGCCACGTGATGGACACGCCCGATGCCGTCCAGACCCATGAGTGGGCTGTCCCAGGCTCGTCTCTCCCCTCCTGCTTTTCTCCTTGCTGATCTGTGAAATTCTGCTTTAATATTTATAATATCATTCTTCTTGATTTACTTAGGCTCTTGGTTTCTGTGATTTTTTCAACTTCTTGAGTTAAATGCTTGATTCAATTCTTTTTATTCTGTATTGCTGGTAATGGAAGCGTTTTAAAAGTAGGAATTTTTGTAAATGCCTTCTTGTTAGGATATGATTAATCAGTCCTTTGGTAAATCATGTTCCTCTCCTGTTTACCGAAAAACCTTCTCAGGAAGCATCAGTGAATTGTAGAGTTCAGAGTCATGCGTTATTGTTTTGGTCACGTAGTTTTTACTTTTCTTACACAGGTACTTTGAACTGGGGAGTCTTCTCTTTTGCCTTTACCTCATCAGATCATCTTGGCAGTTTGTCCAGTGCTATACTTGCAGGCATTTAAAACAATTCACCGCTTGATCTTCAGAGTCTTAATCCATTATGTGCTGTATGTACCGCAGCTGTTTTCCCCTCAGTACAATCCACATGCTTTTCACCCTAGAAATTGATCTTAGGGATCATGTAGTTTTGGACCACCCCATTACTATTATTGTTTAAAAATTTTTTTTAATTGTGAAATAGAACATACATAGAAAAGTGATAAGTCTCAAAGTACAGTTTTTTTTTTTGCATGGGCAGGCACCAGGAATCAAACGCAGGTCTCTGGCACTCAGGCGAGGACTCTGCCAGTGAACCACCGTGGCCCGCCTCTCTAAGTACAGTTTTTATTAAGTAGTTGTAGAGCAAATTTCAAAGTATGGTGTGGGTTACAGTTCCACAAGTTCAGGTATTTTCTTTTTTCTGTTCTGTTCTAATATGCTAGAAACTAACAAGAAATATCAGTATAATGATTCAGTAGTCACAGTCATTTGTTAAATTCTGTGTTCTCTGTTATAACTCCTCCCTTTCGTTTGACCCTTTTCCCAGTCTTTAGGGATATTTGGACAGTGACCGTTTTCACTTCTTCATGTGGAAAAGGGGTGTCGATGTTGTGAGGCGGGGGTGCAGCTCGTTGGTGTTCTGGGGGAGACAGGCACTTCTGCCTTTCAGGGCTGCTGCCATCTCGGAACCATCTGGAGATTTTACGCTTCTGAAAAGTAAACTTAGTGAGTGAAACTTTTGTGGCACTGCAGATAGCGCCTTGGGTATTCTTTAGGGTTTTCAGGACCATCTGCTTATTTATTTATTTATTTTTTAACTTTTTTTATTGTATAATGTAACATATATACAAAGCAAAGGAAGAAAAAAGCAATAGCTTTCAAAGCACTCTTCAGCAAGTAGTTGCAGGTCAGATCCCAGAGTTTGTCATGGGCTGCCATACCATCCTCTCAGATTTTTCCTTCTAGCTGCTCCAGAATATAGGAGGCTAGAAGGAATAAATATTTTTTTATCATCACAGTCGACTGTATATATATTTTTTTGTGTGTGTGTGTGTGAAAAATAACATATATATAAAAAAGCAATAAATTTCAATGCACAGCATCACAATTAGTTGTAGAACAGATTTCAGAGTTTGGCATGGGTTACAATTGAAGAATTTTAGGTTTTTACTTCTAGCTGCTCTAAGATACTGAGGATTAAAAGAGATGTGAATTTAATGATTCAGCAATCATATTCATTTGTTAAATCCTACCTTCTCTATATAACTCCACCAACACCTTTGATTCTCCTGTCCCTCTCCTTAGGGGTATTTGGGCTATGGCCATTCTAACTTTTTCATGTTGGAAGGGGCTGCCAATAATATGGGGTAGGCACTCACTTATTTCTAAGGAGGTGGAAGCTGGGGCTCAGAGGATAAGTGAGTTTATTTACCTAGCACACTGAGCTGATGTATTTCTGCCACAAAGGTGTTAACAAAGCTTTGCCTTAAAAGCCAGGCCCTAGCTGTTTCCATTTTACCATATTGGGCCTGGTCAGTTCTTTAGTGGGAGGTGTTACAGGATTTCAGAGATTTTTATTTATTTAGAAATAAATATATTTCTTGAGAAACTGAGCAGTGTGACCTGAGTGTTGTTCTAGGAAGGTAAACTTGACAGTCGTGTGCAGGGGTGGGTGACTGTAAGTGAGGAAGCAACAAAAGAGGGTTTCAAGATTGCTTGGTATGCTAGCTAGGGAAAATGGAGATGGTCTCCTCCTGAGATATCTGAGTAAGAAAAACTGCTAGGGCCTGATGAATAGAATGCAGAAAAAGAGGTGCCACAGGCAGTGTGAGGGCATCAGGTTGGTATGCTTGGGTGGGGTGGCAAAGGGAAGCAAGTGTTTTAATTTAGGAAGATATGGAACTTTTGTCTTTTTAAAGTAACCATGTGCTTTGTTAAAGGATAGTCCTTTTCCAGGAAGCTGATGTTTTGAGGGTCACTCTCCATGTCATATGTATGCATTTTGCACCTAAAGTCAACTCTTGTGCTTACTTTTTTTTTCCTTTATTAAAAATTAGATCTTTGGTAGGTTTATAGAAAAATCAACAACAAAGCAAGTAGTTACAATGAAGGCCACGTCGCCTACCTGCCGGAAGTCTGGCCCACTAAGAAAATTTTTTCTGACCCTACATTGCTGTGCTTTTGGTAGACAGAATATAGCTAGGTCATGTGATATTTTTTACATTCTGATATTCTTTGCCTTTTGCATGATGGTTTTAGATGATTTACCTTTAATGTGATTATTAATATGATTACATTTCATTGTGCCTTTTTTTTGGTCCTATCCTGTTTTTTTGTTTCTCTTTTTCCTTTTTACTGCCCAGTTTTGAAATATTCGAATATCTATTCTGATTTCTTTTCACAGCCACTATTGATTTATTAACTGTGTCTGTTTTTTTCCTGTGTTTTTTTTCCCCTGGAGATTACAGTATACATCACTAACTTTTCACTTGCTGCCTTCAGATGGTGCCCTCAAGTAGAGGGCACAAGTATACCTCTGTTACTCCTTTCCTGTTCCTTGTTTGATTGCATTGTTTTCACTTCTGCATATGTTATAAACCCCATTATACATTGTTGTTCTTTTTGCTTTATACAGTGAATTATCTTTTAAAGAGATTGCAAGATGAGAAAAATATGTCTTTTGTATTTAATTGCATACTTATCAATTCTGGTGTGCAAAATTTGTGTGTGCCTGAATCCAGATTTCCACCTAGCATCATTTGCCTGAAGGACCTACCTTAACATTTCTTGTGGTAAATGTCTGCTGGTAGTGAATTCTCTCAGCTTTTCTTTGTAAGAGTCTTACTATCTTGCTTTTATTTTTGAAATGGATTAGTGTTAGACTAGGTTTTCCATGTTAGACTAGGAGTTGGAATGTAAAATCATATAGTGACTTGGCAGCTGACACTTTGATATTTACTTATTGTTGGCCGGCTGCTAGCATCCAGGAGTACATGCTGTATTTGTTATAGTCATACAAAGCAGCTATTTAAACGGTTACACTGCTTTTGATAAAAAATACAACTTAAAAATGTATTTTAAAGTAGGCACTTGGTGTTTGAAAGCTGGTACCTTTGTTTTCTCCTGTCTTCCCTAGAGTTTTTATGGCCTGTATTTGTAGCGGCCTTTGTTACAGTCTTGGCATGGAAAGATTATTTCTTTGGCATGGAAAGATTGCAAATAGGAATTATTTGTAGAGAGAACTGCTAGGAAAGAAAAAAGAAACAAGTAATTTTCTGTCTTGCCTTGGTATGTCAGTTGGGCTCAGGATCATTAACTTTTATTATGTTGTGTCCAAATTATAAAGTCATTTATCGTGTGTGTTCATGGTTGATGAGGGCAGGGCTTGAAGCTGGATGACTGGTGCAGGCTCACAGGCAGGTCTTAGGGGGTTTCTGGCATTGATATACACATTGTTGAGATTTGGTTTCAGCTTCAGATTCTGACACTAGTTTTGGGACCTTGGGCAAAGGTTGCGTTAGCCTTAGTTTCCTCCTTTGAGATACGCATTTCACATATGAGGCCATATACATAAATTACTCAACACAAAATATGATGATTCTTAATCATGTTTCTAGTTACATTTTTACTTCTTCTCTATAAAATTAGAAGATAAGCTTCAAATTGCTCATGAGCTTTTTATAATTTAGTTTGTGCCTGCTTATAAAAATAATTTGAATTGGCTTACAGTAAAAGACGTCTGTGAACTAAAAGAAAAGCTCTAACAGGAAGATAAAATAGAGGAGGAATAATTGAGATGAATTTAAAATTTCATCATTAAATTAATTTTTGAACTACCTAGCAGCAAAGACAAAAAGGATAATATACAGTGGCTTATATTTTTCTTTTTCAGAAAATAAAGTGTATTTGTTAGTTCCTGTAACATTTTCACCCACTTTCTGTGATAGAAATGTAGGTCTTGAGAAGGGATTTTCTTCCAGTGTAGTAAGTGATGTAAGTCTCGTATAAGTAGATGTCCAAAAAGAAGATGAGAAAGTATACTCCTGCCTAAAGTCCATTCTTAAAATCTTGCAGTTTAAAGGGCTTTGCATGTGTCTTTCATTTAATCTTATTATTGTCCATAAGTCACCTTAAATGTCACATATAGTGCCATTATAAACAGAAGTGTGAGATCAGGCAGGTAAGTACTGTTGATTTCGCAGAGACCTGTTCTAGATGGCCGCACTGCGGAGGTAAGACTTAAGTCGAGCCCTCGAAGGTGACTGAGGTTTTGACAGGCATCGGAGAAAGATACTGGGCCTGCGTTTGTGTTCAGGTGTGTGAGTATTTGTGCCCACACAGAGGAGGAGCTGTGAGAGCTGGGGCCGCCAGAAGCGCGTCCACAGGGGCTGAGTTGGGTGGATGTGCTGGGGGGTCTGGCCTTTCTATGAAAGGGCCCCCTGACGCTGGGGTTGTGGGCAGAGAGCACTCGTGGGTGCCGGACGCGAGCTTGCAAGCAGAGGTGGGTGTGCTCTCGGACCAGCTGCCTTTCCACCCCATCGGCCTCCTCCTTCTGCCTTTGGTAGAGACTAGCGCCGAGGCAACCGTGGTGACCCATACCTGCTCCTTTCTCCACTTCTGTTCCCCAGGCTGCTCACATGCTGTTCCCTAGGAAGAGTTTCTAATGTTTAGGGACACAGCAGGCTCGTTTGTATTTTCTTGAGCTTCTTTGTTATCTCACTTTAGTTTTTCTGCTTTGTTTGGCCAACCTTTTCACTGTCCATGTTAACAAATTCATGTTCTTATAATGATTTCATATGTTTTCCCCACCAGCCAGGTAGATTATTAGCTTTATGTATTGTCAATAGAAATATAAAGCTTAAATACCAGCCATATGTTTTTTTAATTTTTCTAGTAGTAACATGGAGAGAGCAAAAAGGAAGAGGTGAGATTAATTTTGATAATATATTTTATTAAACTTAAACTCAGTATATACCAAATATCATTTCCACATGTAATGAATACAAAAATTGAGATTTTTACATTCTTTTTTCAATTCTAAGTCTTTAAAACCTGGCCTGTGTTTTATATTTAGAGCAATCTTAGGTCAGACCAACCCCATTTCTATTTTGTTTTGTTTTGTTTTTTAACTTTTTTCATTATTTAATATAACATATATACAAAGCAAAGGGAAAAAAAAGCAGTAGTTTTCAAAGCACTCTTCAACAAGCAGTTACAGGACAGATTTGAAAGTTTGTCATGGGTTATCATACCATTCTCTTGATTTTTTCTTCTAGCTGCTCCAGAATATAGGAGGCTAGAAGGAATAAATATTTATCATCACAATTGATTTTTTTTTTTTTTTTGGTGAAAAAATAACATATACAAAAAAATTTCAGAGCATATCACCTAACAATTAGTTGTAGAACAGATTTCAGAGTTTGGCATGGGTTACAATTGCAGAATTTTAGGTTTTTTCTTCTAGCTGCTCTAAGATACTGGTGACTAAAAGAGATATGAATTTAATGATTCAGCGATCATATTCATTTATTAAATGTGGTCTTCTCTGTATAACTCCACCACCACCTTTGATCTCTCCATCCCTCTCTTTAGGGGTGTTTGGGCTATGGCCATTCTGAATTTTTCATGTTGGAATGGGCTGTCAGTAATATGGGGTAGGGAGATGAAACTATCTGATGTTCTGGAGAGGCTGGACCCTCTAGGTTTCAGGACTTAATGAGTCCAGGGACCCATCTGGAGGTGGTAGGTTTCTGGAAAGTTACCCTAGTGCATGGAACTTTTGTAAAACCTTATGTAACATTCTAGGTATTCTTTAGGGTTGACAGGAATGGTTTTGATTGGGTTTGGCAAGTTATGAAGGTAGCACTGTCTCACTGAAGCTTGCATGAGAGTGTCAAGAGTAGCCTCTCGACTCTATTTGAACTCTCTCTGCCACTGATACTTTATTGATTGCAGTTCTTTTCCCCCTTTTGGTCAGGATGGAATTGTTGATCCCGTGTTGCCTGGGCCGGATTTTTCCCTGGGAGTCCTCTCCCGTGTCACCAGGGAGACTTTCAACCCTGGATGTCATGCCCCACATAGGGAATAGATCAATGATTTCACTTGCAGACTTGGGCTTAGAGAGTCCCATTTCTTTTTATTTTATTTTATTTTTTTTAACTTTTATATTTTGAAAAATAACATAAATACCAAAAAAAAAAAAAGAAAAGCAATAATTTTCAAAGTATACTCCGTAGAGCAACTACAGAACAGATGTAATAGTTTTCAGGTTTTTCCTTCTAGCTGCTCCAAAAGACTGGAGGCTAAAAGAAATATCAATATAGTGATTCAGCAGTCATACTCATTTGCTAAATTTTATCTTCTCTGTTATACCTCTTTCTTCTCCTTTGATCCTTCTCCCACCCTATAAAGGATCTTTGGGCTATGCCCCTTCTAACTTCTTCATGTCAAAAAGTTGTGTCAATAATAAAGGATGGGGGATGGAATTAATTGATGTTCATGAAGAGGCTGGCCCTTTGAGTTTCCGGGCTTATCTGGCCTCGGAAATGTCTAGAGGTTGTGTGTTTTGGGAAAATAACCTTAGTGTGTGAAAGTGTGGTAGAGTTTCAGTTAGAGCCCTGGGTGTTCTTTAGGGTTCACAGTAACAGTGTTGCTTGGAGTTTGGCAAACCATGGCAATTAGCCTATCTAGCTGTCGCTTGCTTAAGGGAGTCTCCAGAATAGCCCCTCAACTCTATTTGAACTCTCTTAGCCACTGACTTTCTACCCTGGTTGTCATGTCCCACGTAGGGGAGATGGTGATGATTTTCTTTGCAGAGTTGGGCTTAGAGAGAGAGAGAGAGGCGACATCTGAGCAACAAAAGAGGTCCTCCGGAAGTAACTCTTAGGCCTCCTTGTAGGTATCTTAGCTTCTTCACTATAGAAATAAGTTTCATAAGGGCAAGCGTCAAGATCAAGGGCTTGGCCTATTTTCTTGGGCACCTGTAATGTTTGAGAGAGCACCAGGGGTTTCCCAGATAGGAAAGTTAAAACTGTTCCATACTTTTTCTCCAGTCCCTTAAGGGACTCTGCCGAAACTTCTTTTTCCCCCCTCCAGTCCCTCAAAGGACACTACCCATGCTTTTTAATTACCAGCCCATCAGAGTCTGGGATGTCTCTAGGTATTACATTAAGCTGTACAGAATTACAAGGCCTTGCTCCTGTTCTGGATTCCAGGAGTTTAGGTTGTTTTAATGAGCTCTCTGGACGGGTTGACTTGGGTTATGTGTTACAGAAATGTTGGTTCCCGACATGATAGACCTCTCTGCCTCTGGCCCCGTGCAGCAGGGGGCGCTCTAGAGCACACACACCATCATCTTTGCCCTGTGTTCTGATTTACCTTAGACCACATCTGTTTAGCCTTGTTTTTATCTCTAATTGAAGCCGGATCTATTTTTTGGTTACTTTTAACTGTTACTGTATATAGCAATGCTGATTTTCAGAGCTGCAGAGCTCCAGCTCTGAATCTTAGGTATCACGGAGTTACTCAGAGTTCCAGGGAGATGCCAGCTGGTGCACACAGCTCAGTGTCTCAGAATCCAGAAATAAACTTATAACTTCAGATCAAGTGTGGCTGCTATAAGGGCTTACAATCTAGGCTCCCATTTTCTTACACGTATTTTCTGAAAGAGGCCATCGTATTTTTGTTCTTTCGTTTCTGGCTTATTTTGCACAACACATTATCCCCAGGGTTTACTCAGTTCCTGTATGCCTCGTGGTGTCATTCCTTTTTGTAGCTGCAGAGTATTCCTGGATATATAACCATGTTTTACAGTGTCCTCCCTTGGTTGTACGATCCACAGCACTCTCAGTTTTAGACAGTTTTCATTGGTCCATAGCTACAAAGAACTGACAAACACATCTTCACCAGATAAGAAATCTAAACCTCTTCCTCTAATTTCTCCCTCCTTCTAGTTATTTGCCCCTGGTATTGCTGTGGTGCTTGTGCTGTCTTCCTGTTTATAGGCCATAGCATGCATAGGAGTTTTCTCCTTATGCCCCTTGTTTTAGTTTGAAATTATGCAAATGTGATATACCAGAAATGGAATGGCTTTTAAAAGGGGGAAGTTATTAAGTTGCAAGTTTACAGTTCTAAGGCTGTGAAAATGTCCAAACTAAAGCAAGGCTATAGAAATGTCCAATCTAAGGCTCCAGGGAAAAATACCTTGGTTCAAGAAGGCCAATGACATTCAGGGTTTCTATCTCAACTGGAAAGGCCCATGGCAAATGTGAAATCTGCTAGCTTTTTCTCCAGGCTTCTTGTTTCATGAAGCTCCTCTGGGGGCATTTTCCTTCTTCATCTCCAAAGGTCTCTGGCTGTGTGAGCTCTGTAGCTTTTTCCAAAATGGTTCCCTCTTAAAGGGCTCCAGTAAGAACCCCACCTTGAATGGGTGGAGACACAGCTCCCTGGAAACCACCTGATCAGAAGTTACATCTCCATGGATAATCAAAAAGCTCCCACCCAGCAGTATTGAATGAAGATTGAAGGACACGGCTTTTCTGGGTCCACCACAGATTCAAGCAGCACACCCTTCTATTACTGACTCTATACAAGGTCAAACCTTTGAAGAAGTTCATTAGGACTTATTCATAATGGTAGAGTTTATCGGTGGGAGACACGGCACTCTGCATGCCCTTTGAATCATATTTGCCTCAGAACATGGCAGTGTTACTTATACCCCCACTAATTAGATGCTGCCACTTTTCTCCATTCCCATTGCATGCTATGGCCTATAAACAGAAAGACAGCAAAAGCACCACAGCAATACCAGGGGCAAATAACTGGAAGGAGGGAGAAATGAGAGGAGGACGTTTAGATTTCTTATCTCTTCTTTCCCATGTCACCAGCTTCCGTGTTCTCTAGGTCTCTGTACTCTGCAGGGTGGCCTCTGAGATCACCTTTACCAGAGTCATAATCGTGAAATCATACAGTATCTGCCTTTCTGTGTCTGACTTATTTCACTCAGCTTTTAGAAAAAAATGTAGTAGAATATCTTTATGATTTTGAGGTGCAGGTCTGAGATTAATCTTGAAATAAAAATATGCCTACCCTCCATTAAGAACTTCTGTTAGAGAAGTTCTCAAGAAAGTGAACTGCCCAGTCAGGAGAACGTCCTCGTCCCCGCGTGTGCCTGGCGGCCGAGCAGCTGAAGAGCCTGTCCTTCCACCCAGAGTGCGGGTACTGAGGGGGTGGAAAGTCAGGCCTGTTGAAGCCGCCGGGCGGGCAGGGTGGGCAGGGCCGGCAGTGTCAGCAGGACACTGCCAGTGCCAGAAAGCAGATGGGTGGTGTCAGAACTGCAGTTGGAGCGCCTGGGGGCAGCGCCTGTGCTCAGCGGCGCCCTGGCATCACTGCTGTGGGCTGTGTGCTCCTCGCCTCCAGTGGAGCCTGAGGAGGAGATCCTGACGTTTGAGTGCAGTGGCAGAGATCCGAGGGGATCCAAGACTATTTTAAATAATAATCGTAAGATGGGTGAATTGATCTACTGGTTATTGCCAGTTGGTATAAATCTTTATTAATTAGAGCGTTGTGCCGTTGGCCTGCTTTTCACGTGTCTTACCAGTGAGGGAAGGGGAAAGGCCGAGAACTACTCATTTTCTGATGGCCTTTCTGGTTTGTTCAATTTCTTTAAAACCATATTTATGCTTTACTTACATAAAATTTAGTAAGATATTAAAAATACAGCTTTTTTGGGGGAGAAAAGTACCCGACAAAACATTACACCAGTTTTTGGCTTCCCAGACTGTCGGTCGGTTGCCCGCCCTTGCAGCCTGCCACTTTTGCCTGGTCAGGTCTGCTGTGGGACTAGTGCTGGACGTCCATGGGGGCAGTTTCTAGTCAGTTCTTTTTCTTGTGCATGGGGCATACTTTGTTTCTGTGCATGCCTCATAATTTTTTGTTTTACCTGGATGTTTTAATGAGGCAACTCTGGAGATGAGATCCCCTACTTGGGGTTTTACTGAGGCTGCCAGTGGTGAGTTTGCTGATTGAGTGACTTTCCTACCCTTGGAAATTCTGTGTTAGTCATGGCTTCCCTTAGCTTAGTGGCCACCTGATGCGCTGACGCAGTGTCCTTTGCTGCTTGGAGCCAACAAAGAGGAAAAAGAGAACAGGAGAAAAGAACAGACAAAAATCTCTCTGGTCCGGGCTGGGCTCTCCTTCGGGCCTGGCCCGCGTGCTTAGCCCTCTGCTGCCAGCCTGCCCCCTGGCCTCCGTGTTCTCTGGGTCTCCCTTTACCATGTCCAGTCTTGTCCAGTCTTGCCCCAGGTGCCTGCGAAAGCAGGGGAGGTGGCTCTGCCTTCGGGACAGGGGCTTACCTGGCATGGGCCGCAGCTGCGTCTCGCGGGCCTCCCCCGATTGCACGGTTTTGACCAGTTTCCAGAGTTCGGATCATTCGTGCCCGTTCATTAGTTGCTTTTGGGGAGAGCTGGGCCTGGGAGCGCCCGCTGGGCTTTGTGCAAGGCAGTGCCCGCGGCCTTCCCCACACCCGGGCAGAGCGTGCAGGCTGCTTTCAAACCGAGTTAGGGGCTGGCAGGGCAGTTGTGCTTTAGCCTGACTCCAGCAGCTAATAGCAAACTGTGCGTGGTGTACTCAGCATAGGAAGCTGTGGAGAGAAATTGTGCCTGACTGGCCCAGAAGTTCGGGTCTCCTGAATTTTGTTACTCAATGTCTAGCTTTTCTCAAGCTGTCACACAGGAATGTAAACGGTGGAGCAAAAAAGCGTCGTCTTGGCCGTGTGAGGACCTCGGGGGCACGAAACCAGTTCTGTGCTGAAGGGGGCATTGGGAGGGAAGGGGCTGTGAGCTGTCCGTGCCGGACGGTGGGCGAGTGAGGTGGGCAGTGCCCTGCCTGGAGCTTGTGCAGTGGGCCTGGAGGTGCTGTGCACACAGTGTGAGCACGTGGGGCCTGTGGGCGCCTGTGGTCTGCGGGCTGTGGGTGAATGGACCTAAGCACTGAGGTGTGGGGAGGACACGGGGGAGCACACCTGGCGAGAACAGGAGGGGCTAGTGCCGCGAGACGACAGCTGAGGTGGGGAAACTGAGGCAGATGCAGCCGGCAGCCCGCTCGGGCTTTATGAGCAGTGCTGTCAAGTTGGAACTTTATTCTTTTGCCGAAAGAGCTTGGCAAAGTCATCCAAGTGGTTAATTATTGTCCGTTTTTATTTAATTCATAGACTGAATTTGCCCATATTAGCCAAACTGATATATGATTTCAAATAAAGGTATTTAAAGACTACAATTTTAAAGAAATAACCAGAAGTCCTTAAAGTGTTAGGATTTAGAAACCTTAGTGCTCTCAGAAGACTATGTGTGTGTATATATATATATTTTAATATTTTTATTGAGAAATCTTTACACACACACAGTCCAGCCGTAGTGCACAGTCTGGGTCACAGCATCATCACACAGCTCTTACTCATCCCCATGATCATTTTTAGATCAAAACTATATTTTGAAGCCAATACTTTATATTCCAAAACGTTAATTCAGATATAAAGTAAATAAAAGTTCTGACCACTGTGAAAGTGCAGCTGTAGTATTTATTTTATATAAATTGACCTGAGATTGAGTCTTGAGTGGGAAGCACCATTGTGGACCACTTGTCTTGCAGGGACCTGTGTGTTTTGTACTTTTGAGGACAGAAGCTTTTGTAGGAAACGCGCACTCATAACTGTGTAGATAGAGTGGCATGTGACATCAGTGTTTGGGAGGTCTCAGCTGGTCTGCACACCTCTTTTATATCACCGCAGCGGTGGTTTGGCCTTTTCTAAGAGTGGAGTCTTCCATCCCTTCACGAGGTAGGATTTAACCTTGCCCCGCCATTCCCTTGCTTTAAAAACGCTTTCTTATAAGAGAGCTTCCTTTCCCCATTCCTTTCTACCCTCTGTCCTTCCCTTTATCCCAGTTCTCTTGTAATGGGACCTTTAAAGTCTTCTGTTTTCTTGCTGAAATAACTTGAGGCGAATTGGTTGTTTTTCCTTACTATAGTTTACTACCTCCAAGGTTTCAGTTATTACCCACAGAAATATCTTGTCTTCCTACATTTTTTCCCACTCAGTGTTCGTAAAGCACTGATTTCGTCAAAGAGCTGCCGTCGCCCTGCCATCTCCACTGCCTTCTTAGGATCCATGCTCTTACTCATTGCAGGGCCTTTCTGTGCGGTTCTCAGTCTGTCTGTCCTGGAGTGTCCTGCATTCGGCAGCTAACCCCTTGACCTTGTCCTCTGGGTCAGGGGTGGTGTGTGGTGGCTGTGAGGGCTGGTGTGCCAGGCTGCACATGGCATGGTGGTTCCTGGAATTATGGGGCTTACTAACTAGTTCCTTGAAAAGGAGACTTCTTTTTCTTCTCTTGGAGACCATCTCTGTTATTTGCACATTTCATAGTGGTAATACCAGCTGCTGCTAAAGCACACGGGACTGGCTTGGATGGCTCTCCAAGTGTTCCCTGGCAGAGCACAGCTCACATGGGAGACCTACATGTGCTGGGGTGGGTGGCAAGGTGGGGCAGGGGCTCCCCGTGGTGGCCCTGCTCCTGAGTGCGTGAGGCCCTTAGCCCGCCGTGAGGGGGCCTGTTCTAGTCTGCTAGCTGCCGGAATGCAGTATACCAGAAACGGAATGGCTTTTAAAATGGAGAATTTAATAAGTTGCTAGTTTACAGTTCTGAGGCCGAGAAAATGTCCCAATTAAAGCAAGTCTATAGAAATGTCCAATAAAAGGCATCCAGGGAAAGATACCTTGGTTCAGGAAGGCCGATGAAGTTCAGGGTTTCTCTCTCAAGTGAGAAGGCACATGGTGAACACGGTCAGGGTTCCTCTCTCATCTGGAAGGGCGCATGGCGAACACGGCGTCATCTGCTAGCTTTCTCTCCTGGCTTCCTGTTTCATGAAGCTCCCTGGGAGGTGTTTTCCTTCTTCATCTCCAGAGTTTACTGGCTTGTTGGCTCTCTGCTTCTCGTGGCTATGTCGTTCTGCTCTGCTCTCTCTGAATCTCTCATTCTCCAAAATGTTTCCTCTTTTACAGGACTCCAGAAACTTATCAAGACCCACACAAATGGGTGGAGACATGTCATCACCTAATCCAGTTTAACAACCACTCTTGATTAAATCACATCTCCAGGGAGATGATCTAAGTACAATTTCAAACACACAATACTGAACAGGTTTAGAAGAAACGGCTGCCTTTACAAAATGGGATTAGGATTAAAACATGGCTTTTCTAGGGGCCATACATCCTTTCCCACTGGCAGAGGGTCCTTTTGTCCTGCTGTGGAATGGGGGAGCAGGGCCGGGGAAGCCAGCAGATTTCATGGCTTGTGCGGACTCGCGTGAAGACAGACCCCTTGAGTTACGGTCGTGGGTCCACTGCCCACAGCTTTCGTGACACCATGAAGTTCTTTGATTCTCTATGTCCATTTCGTTATCTGTAAAATAGAGGTGGTAATAACTTCTCCCTCTTAAGTTTTTTGTAAGAATCAAATTATTTTATACTTCTAAAGCACATAGGATAGTACAAAATGCTGGTAAGTTAAGTCGGTATTGCTATCATAATTGCTGTGACTATACCTTTATTATTAAAATCCCATTTGCATTATACCATATGGTCACCCAGCATTTGTGGCCACCTCTGATGTGATAGGAAGTTAGTTCTACTTCTTGGTACTACTTCTCCCCCCTATGTGTGTCCAATCTTGTTTTTCATTTGCTTCTTTTTTCTCAACTACTCATAGCCTCTGAACTCTCTCATGCCTCATGCGTTATTGTAAGCCGATGCCAGCCTCCTTTGGGAGAAGGGTAGGGCGTACATACGTGCCGTGCATGTCCATCTTCAATCCTGGCACGTGGCACTATGGGTGTGCGGACTTGGCCGTGTCCAGTGACCTATGCCTCATGCCTGGGACAGTTGTGGGAGATGCATCTTTAATAAATGAAGCATTTGCTGAGTGAACTACTGACTGACAGACATTAAATTAATCAGACATTCTGTGTACGACTTTCATTTCTTCCCTAAATTTTCTGTTCTCTAGAATGAAAAGATACCCAATTTGTCGGTGTTCTTTAAGAACGATGCTTTACAACTGAATATAGTAATTCACGTGTGATTTGATCAACAGAAGGAGAGTATCACTTCTTTTATACAATGTGTCTTTGTTTTTCCACTCCAATTAAAGCTGCATTTGGAAGAGGCATTATAATTTGACTTGTTTGACATAAGACTGTAACTCACGCCTGTTACCGTTCAGCAGGCTTCTTTAGTCCTTCACATTTGTGCTTTTTTAGAACAAGGTGTAAGAATGTACATATTGCTTTATTAAACTTATTTTTGATGTTCCTTGCTTCATCTCAACATTTATTATTAAATGTGTGATTATCAGTTTCATATTTCTTCATCTTCTATATATTGACATTAGAAACCAGCTATTTTTTATTAATATTTTTACTGACAAATCTTCACACAAATACAGTCCATACATGGTGTACAATCAGTGGCTCACAATATCATCACATAGTTATGTATTTATTCATCACCGTGATCATTCTTTAGAACATTTGCATCACTCCAGAAAAAGAAGTAGAAAGAAAAAACACATACATGCTATGCTGCTAACCCCTTCCTCTGATTGACCACTAGTATTTCAATCTACACAATTATTTTTACCCTTTGTCCCCCCCATTTATTTATTTATTTTTATCCTTATTTTTTTTACTCATCTGACCATAGCCTGGATAAAAGGAGCATCAGACATGAGGTTTTCACTATCACACAGTCACACTGTAAAAGCTGTACAGTTACACAGTCACCTTCAAGAATCAGGGCTGCTGGAACACAGTTTAACAGTTCCAGATATTTCCCTCCAACCACTCCATTACACGATAAAGAGAGATATTTATATAATGCATAAGAATAAAATCCAGGATAACCTCTCAACTCTGTTTGAAATCTCTCAGCCACTGAAACTTTATTTTGTCTCATTTCTCTCTTCCCCCGTTAGGTCAAGAAGCTTTTCTCAATCCCTTGATGCTGGGTCCTAGCTCATCCTGGGATTTCTGCCCCACGTTGTCAGGGAGATTTACACTCCTGGGAGTTATGTCCCATGTAGGGGGGAGGGCAGTGAGTTCACCTGCCGAGCTGGCTTAGAGAGAGGCCACATCTGAGCAACAAAAGAGGTTCTTTGGGAGTGACTTTTAGGCATAATTTTAAGTAGGATTGGCATCTTATTTGTAGGAATAAGTTTCACAGGGGCGAACCCTAAGATCAAGGGCTTAGCCTGTTGAATTTGTTGTCCCCACTGCTTGCAACAATATCAGGAATTCTCCAGATGAGGAAGTTGAATACTTCCTCATTTCTCCCCAGTCCCTCAAGGATACTTTGCAAATCCTTTTTTAATTCTGTGCCTAAATTACTCTGGGATTCATCGGGACATCGTACTAACCTGTACAAATAAAGATCTCATGTCCTATTCAAGATTCCATATAATTATGGTGTGTGGATAAACTGACCATAGAAGTTAACTTAGATAGTGTGCTACCCAAAATATAAATTCTGTGCTAAATGAACATGTTTCCCTTTGGTGTCCCACAGAAGTTGAAGTTTTAAAATATGGCCCATATCATCCTTTACCCTGTGTTCTGATTTACCTTAGTCCTATCCAGATCAGCTTCATTCATATCTCTAGTCAAGTCTCATCACTTTTTCAACTTTTTGAACAGTTCCTGTATGGGGTACTGCTGTGTTTCATAGCTTCAGAGCTCTAACTCTGAGTCTCAGGGGTCACATAGTTTCAGGGAACAACCAGATTATGCACAAACAGCTCAGCATCTCAGAATTTAGAAATAACAGTTACAACTCGTGAATACACGTGTCTGTGTAAAAACTTAAGAGTCTAAGATCATTTACAATAGCCCCCAACCTGATAACCATGCTCTCGACTTCAGCTCACCGAGTTTTTATACTATAGTTAGTTACATGAGTGAGGGGTGATAGTATCTGTCTTTTTGTTTCTGCCATTTCATTCAACATACAGTCCTTAAGGTTCGTATACCTATTTGCATGCCTCACAACTGCATTCCTTTTTGCAGCAGCTCTGTAGTCTGTTGCATGTATAAACCACAGTTCCCCCTTCTGTTCCTCAGTCATTGTACCCTTAGGCCACCTCCATCCATTGTGATTCTCGAACACTGCCGCCATAAACACCAGTGTGGAAATGTCTCTTCTTGTCTCCACACTCAGTGCCTCCAGGTATATGTTTAGCAGCTGGGATGCAGGATCCTAAGGCAGCCCCACCCTGAGCCTCCTGTGGAGCCCCACGCTGCCCTCCAAGGGCCTGCACCTCTCAGCTTCCCTACCAGCAGGGAATAGATACATATCTTTGTCCACGTTTTCTCTAGCACTTGTTTCTCTCCGTTTTTAAAAAAAAATTTTAACTTTTTTTTATTGTGAAATATAACATTTATACAAAAACGCAGTAAGCTTCCAAGTATAGATTAACAAGTAGTTATAGAGTATATTTTAAAGTTTGGTATGGGTTATAGTTCCACGATTTTTGTTTTTTCTTCTTGCTGCTCCAAGACACTGGAGACCAAATGAAGTATCGATTTAATGATTCATCTGTCATACTCATTTGTTACATCCTGTCTTCTCTGCTATGTTCCTCCTCCTCTTTCTTTTTTTCTTTTTTTGTGATAAATTACATATATACAAAAAGCAATAAATTTCAAAGTACATCGCAACAATTAGTTGTAGAACAGATTTCAGAGTTTGGAATGGGTTACAATTCCACAATTTCAGGTTTTTATTTCTAGCTACTCAGATACTGGAGACTGAAAGAAATATCAGTATAATGATTCAGAATTCATACTCGTTTGTTAAACCCTACCTTCTCTGTATAACTCCACTATCATCTTTGATCTTTCTCCCATTCTTTTGGGGATATTTGGGCTATGGCCATTCTAGTTTTTTCATGTGGGAAGGGGCTGTAGATGATATGGGGTAGGGGGATGACACTAGGTGAT
The DNA here is from genome assembly GCA_004026745.1 of Myrmecophaga tridactyla. NCBI lineage: Eukaryota > Metazoa > Chordata > Mammalia > Pilosa > Myrmecophagidae > Myrmecophaga > Myrmecophaga tridactyla. Next base: position 27,674 of record PVIY010032311.1, read on the forward strand.
GTTCTGGAGAGGCTGGGCCCTCAGTATTTCAGGAGTTATCCTGTCCAGGGACACATCTGGGGGTTGTAGATTTCTGGAAAGTAGCGCATGGAACCGTCGTAGAATCTTATATAGGCCCTAGGTGTTCTTTAGGACTGGCTGGAATGGTTTTGGTTGGGGTTTGGCAAGTTATGATAGGTAGCAATGTCTAACTGAAGCTTGCATGAGTGGTCTCCAGAGTAGCCTCTCAACTCTATTTGAACTCTCTCTGCCACTGATACCTTATTTGTTTCACCTCTTTCCCCACTTCTGGTCAGAATGGCATTGTTGATCCCACATGCCAGGGCCAGACTCATCCCTGGGAGTCATCTTCCACACTGCCAGGGACACTTTCACCCCTGGATGTCATGTCCTACACAGAGGGGAGGGCAGTAATTTCACTTTCAGAGTTGGGCTTAGAGGGAGTGAGGCCACATCTGAGCAACAAAAAAGTTCCTCCAGAAGTAACTCTCAGGCATACTTATAGGTAGGCTAAGCTTCTCTGCTACCTACATAAGCTTTACAAGAGCAGGGGTCAAGGAGGGGCCAAGATGGCGGCTTAGCAATGTGCGCGTTTTAGTTCGTTCTCCAGAACAACTACTAGATAACCAGAAACAGTACAGAACAGCTCCCGGAACCACGATAGTGATCGGACACACAGCGTGCCCAGGTCTGGAGCAGCTCGACCGACTGCAAGTCTCCGGAACAGTAAGTTCCCCAAGCCGCGGCGGCCAGTGCCCGGCGCCCCTCCCCCATAGTCGGCTTCTTGGAGGGAAAGGAAAGAGTAGCAGGGACTGAGTCCAACCAAGCGCCAATTGTGGCATTAACAAACAAATTCTGATTACTAAAAATAGGCCCCCAGCTCACGCGAAACTGGGCAAGTCAGAAGTTGCTTATTAGGCTAACCGAAAAAGAGGAAAGGAGACAAAACGGGGGTTTTCGTGGCTGTTTCTACGGAGACTTGGCAGCCTCTGGATTCAGCGGCGGGACTTCTCGGGCTGCAACTGCCCCACGCATAGGCAGAAACAGACTGCTCTCAGGGCTGTCTCCCACATGCGCCTTCCCCAGGGGAGGGGTGAAACCCAACTTAGGTGGAATCCCTCTCTAAAGGAACTCAGACCCCAGGGCTTGGCAAATTGAAGCCATTAAAACCAGCCTACAACCTCTCCTCCGTCTCGACCACGCCCCCGGCAGGGAGAGTCTTCCAAAGTTAAAGGAGACACGACATCTTTTGCTGGTGGGACCCGCAGGCAGACGAGCGCCACCTACTGGGCACGATAAGAAAGGCAGAGCCCAGAGACTTCGCAGGAAAGTCTTTCAACCTGCCGGGTCTCACCCTCAGGGAAAACTGACGCAGGTGACTCCTTCCCCCTGGTAGGAGGCCAGCTTAGTCCGGGAAA